>PVKM010020052.1:0-23663 GCA_004027735.1 Carollia perspicillata | reverse complement strand
TGATGTTAAGAAATAGACAGACTGTATACAGCACAGGGAATGTGGTCAACAAACGCAAACTCTACACAGTGATGGTGGGTTACTAGACTTGGTGCGGAAATCATATCATAAGGTATATAAATGTCAACTCACTGTTGTACCCCTGAAACTAATATATTGTATGCCATTATACTTTAGTAAAAATTTTTAAAAAGAAATACACAAACTCATAAACAGAGCAAGAGATTTTAAACAACGGCCCCTCTTGGCCGTTGTTAGATTATGAAGACACAGTGTATTTAAGTAACGAACAAACCAATCTGACTGCCTCATTTCTAATGTTTCTACAGAGTCTGTATACTAATCTGAAGCATAAGTGATAAGTAACTTCTGAAAGATGTGTTTGGCTCTGTTGGTGCTTGTGTTACTTTGTTTTTAAAATAATATATTGAAAACAAAGTAGCAAACACAAAAAGTTAAAATAGAGCCTTCTATGTAATACTTGCTTGTTTCACATACAATTAAACTTGCTTGTTTAATTATAATTAAAATATAATAATTATTTAATTTAAAAAAAATTATTCATTCAGATCTTTTCTACAGGGGCCAAACATCAAAGCTTTGACCCTGGTTCCTACCTTAGTACTTCTATACTGTTCGGAAAATATAATTAAAACAAAATCTCTTCCCAACTCAAAAAAACTTCTCCACAAAGACTGAAGAGACAGAAAATAATGTTATTATTGTATAAACATTAAATCATAATTCTTTGATGCATTTCACAGGCAATCCCTAAGAGATTACAGAACTAGAAAGAAATATCACCCTTTTATATAGTTGTTATGAGCTATTTTTTCCCTTCAAAATTCTTATGTTGAAGTTACGTCCCTCAGAATGCGACTATACTTGGAGATAGGGCCTTTAAAGAGGTTATTAAGTTAAAATAAGGCCTTTAGGGAGGGCCTGAACCCATTCTGACTGGCAGTCTTATAAAAAAAAAAGGACATTTGGACACCAAAAAAGCTACCAGGGATGTGTATGCGCAGAGGAAAAACCATGTGAAGACACAGTGAAAGGCAGCCATCTGCAAGCCAAGGGCAGGCCTCGGCAGAACCAAACCTGCTTTCAACAGGATCAGATCTAAACTTCTCTGCATGACACTAAGGGTCCCACAGTCTGACCTGAGCAGACATTTCCAGTCTTCTCTCCTGCTTTGTCCCTGCCACTGAACTTGGTCCTTCCCCTAGAAGGTGAAACTTCACAGGTCTGGCTGCTCTGTCTGGAAAGCTTTCCTCCCTTTCACCTATAGCCTCTTCTGAAATCACACCTGTAGTAACTGTCACTCTCCTGCCTTCTGAGATCTTTTTGTTTATACCTTCAGTATAATATTTATCCAATTACATTGTTAATAGTTTTTTAAAAGATGTTATTTATTTACTTTTAGAGAGAAGGGTAGGGAGGGAAGAAGGGACAGAAAGAAATATCAGTGTGAGAGATATCATTGATTGGTTGCCTCTTGCATATGCCCCAGCCAGGCACTGAACCTGCGACCCAGGCATGTGCCCCGGCCAGGAATCAATTGCTTGACCTTTTCAGTCTTTCACTTTGTGAGATGATGCCCAGTTCACTGAGTCATGCTAGTCAGTGCACGTTCTTCATAGTCTTTTTTTGTGTCTCCTGCTGGAGTGTGAATTCTTTGATAATAAAAAGAGTGTGGTGGTTTTCATTTTGGTGCCACCCATATACAAAGTGTATTGGCAGGGAAAGAAACCTAGAGGGAGAGACACTCGGGAAATTTTAGTCATTTAGAGTCAGGCCTTTTAGAGGGGGAGATTAGGGCTTTATCTAGGGCAGCAATTTTTCAACCTTTTTCATCTCATGGCACACATAAACTACTAAAATTCTGTGACACACCAAAAATATATTTTTTGCTGATCTGACCAAAAAATGGGTGTAATTTTGATTCATTCACAGCAGATGGCTATTGTTGTGTTGGCTGTTGTCATTTTTTTATTTTGACAATCTAAGGGAAAAGAGGTGACCCTGACTAAATTGTCAGGTATTGCGTGTTTTAAAAATTCTTGCTGCCATGGCTGGTATGGCTCAATTGGTTGAAGTGTTGTCCTGTAAACTAAAAGGTCATGGATTTGATTCCCAGTCAGGGCACATGCCTAGGTTGCTGGTTCAGTCCCTGGTTGGGTCCCATTTGAGAGGCAACCAATCTGTGTTTCTCTTCCTCTCTCTTTCCTTCCCTTCCCCTGTCTCTGAAATCAATAAGCATGCCCTTGGGTGAGGATTTAAAAAAAGTTCTTGCAGCACACCAATGTGCCTCCTATGGCACACCTGTTGAAAATTGCCGATCTAGAGGGATGCTGTGGGAATGAAAAGGGAGTATGAGGTAGTACATAAGAAATTGTGCAAGAAAAATTCAGGATTGACCATCAGTTAGATAGATGGTAGAAGAGTGTCAGGGAGAAGGACCCACAGATATAACCGAGATTTTGAACCTGGATAGATAAGAATGATCATGGAATGGGAAAATACTAATTGAAGAAGTGTGTGTGTGTGTGTGTGTGTGTGTGTGTGTGTGTTTTCTTTAGATGGAAGAGGAGTGAACATTGGAGATAGGACTTGATATACTAGTTGCAAGTACCCAGTGGGCAGTTAGGAAATAGGCTCTGGAGCTTGAGAAGGAGGGCCAGATGGTAAAGGGATTTAGGAGTTAGGAGAGGTGTGGAAAGCATAGGGCAGTGTACCTGATTTTGAAAAATGAGTTCATATTGTTTCCTGGTTTAAGAATTAATGGCAGCCAGAAATTCATGTGTCCATGTGTGTATGTATGTAAACACATAGTTATGCACTGTATTAAGATGTTTAGGTCAGTGACAGGCCACATATGTGATGGTCCCATGAGGTTATAATGGAGCTGAAGTAGCAATGTTGTAGCTGTTGTAACATTGTAGTGCATTACTCATGTTTGTAGTGGCGCTGTGTAAACAAATTACTGCGCTGCCAGTTGGGTAAAACTATAGCACATAAAACTATACACAGTACAGGATACTTGTTAAAGGTAATAAATGACTGTGTTACTGGTTCATCTATTTGCTGTACTTTTTATGGTTATTTGAGAATGTACTCTTTCTACTTACAAAAAAGTTTGTGGTAAAATAGCATGTCTTGTTACACTGGCAACAGCCTCGTACATCTCCTGTTTACTCAGTCTCTTGATTGCATCATTTTCTCTCGTTCTTGATTAATCTCATGTTGTTTTGTACAGTAACATGCTGTAGCCTAGAAGCAATACCAGATAGCCTAGGTGTGGAGTAGGCTAGACCATCTAGATTTATGTAACAGCATTCATTCTATGATGTTCACACAACAGAGTCGCCTAGCAAGGCCCTTGTCAGAATGTAAGCCGGTCATTTAGCAGCACATGACCCCACATCTTTATCTGTGCATCTGAGACCGCATATATGTGTGTGTGTCTATGTGTGTGAACAAAGGTGCTTGTTCACCTCCACAGTGAATGTGCTGCTGGCATTTCATACCAGGATGTTTTCTTTAAAAAACATTAATAGTTCAGATATTCTCAACCTGTAGTTCATGTTTTAGGAATACTGTTGATAATGCAATGTCCATTAAGAAGGTACACATTTTATAATTTGGTCTTATCTGATCTTCTACATTAAGGAGCTGATTGCATCTCATTCTTCCTTTTTCTCTTTTAATCTGAGTGCCACCTAATTCAAAAGGAAAATAAAAAGGTAAAACAATACTCAAACAGAATTATTTGCCTCTACTTGAGTCATGAGTTTGCTTTGGTAAACTAAAATATAGCCTAATATAAAATCTGACCTTTGGGAGCAGTGCGGTTGTTTATTTTGTAATATGATCTTAAGACTTATGTGAAAGATTGAGAATCAAACTCTAAACACTATTTTAGGATTTGGCCCTTAAATGTTCAGATCTGATGTCTAAAATTAGATGCGCTTTACCCCCGCTTCTTGTTTTCTGTTTAACTCAGGTGGTAGAGAATTGGAAAGCACTTTTCTGAAAAATGAACAGGGAACATTCAGTCCCAAGAGCTGTGTGTGCAAGTGTTGACTTCAGTAAAACTGAAAACAGATGCAGGACTGTGTAGTTCAGTTTAACTTTGTAGAATCATATCACTAGCAAATATATACTCAGTGGGAGTGGTGAAGGAAGTAGATATTGGTAAGATAAGTTTCTCAGAATACAGAGACCAAGTTCAGATAGGATTTGGTTAAAATGAAGTTGAATTTAAAGACCAAAAATATGGGGAAATTTTTTCAAGAGCAAACTTTTTTCCATTCATTTGCCCCAGATGTTACACTTAAAAATTTTTATGAACATCATGCTAAGTAGCTTTCAAGTGCAAAACCATCACTTAATAACTTACTTATCTATAAATAAATTGTTCACAAAACCCAAAATTGTGAGAACTTCCTTGAACGTAGTTTTATTGAAGAAACAACAATAAACTTCAAATTTAAATAGAGTGGAAATTGCCTATCTATATTCTTATACCCTAAAATGCTTCTCTTAATTAAAAAAAAAATACATTGCAGTTTTTTTCTCTAAAAGATTTATAGTATTCCTGTATAATACAATTTGATACTTTATAGTTGGCCCCTTTAAGCAAGTTAAAGAAAAACTTGCTGTTTATCTTAACATTGAAACACCGATTATATTTTTTCAACTGGCTTTCTGCTTGAAACATTAGTGCCGCACCTTTGAATGCAGGGCCGAATGTATTTAAGCATAGCCCCCTCTCTTAAAGCTAGATCTCTGCAGTGAAAGCAGTCATGGAAGCCGGCCCTGGTTCCAGGATGGAGAGGAATTGGGTATCTTAAAGCATTTGAAGACTAGTTGTAAGACAAATGGATTGAAGCAGTTTAATGGGTATGAGTAGCTCCTTTGATCAGAAGATTGTATCACCCATAACAGTTAGTGTTGATAATAGTTTGTTAGAGTACTGGACAGGGTCCTAATGCTTAACAACTTGTAGTCCTGTCTTTGACACTGATAAAAGAATGAAAGCATTGAGGTTCCATAGTACATTGCATTTAATTTTTCTGAGCACAGAAAACTCTGGATTGGTAAGAAGGTTTAAAAGCAAAATTTATACCTTTTTTCTTTTTCTTTTTTTTGGGGGGGTCCACTCCCCTCGTGAATATAGGAAATATTCTAAATAAGTGGTTTCGAAACTGAGGTGTGTCTAGGAAGGAGGAAGAGACCAGCTAACCTGGATAACATGAATGGAAGAAACTTGCAGGTCTTCCACATCTTCTCTTTGCTGAAATGGGTCTGCCTGAGACAGTTACTTGCTGAAGAGGTTCAACCTCGTATTTTCTTCTCCAACTTCCAGAGCACCAAAGCAAAATGGACACTTGGCAATTAACTTTAATAGTATCATAAATTTTTCACTAAAAGATATTTTTTCAGTAATTGTTTCCTTTATGTTTATTATTTATCAAAATTTATAATAATACCATGCCTTTATGATAAATTGTATACCAGTAGTTATTGTAATAATGCAATCTAGAAGACAAGCATTTAATACTCAGGCATTAAGGTGATTGGAGAGTAAGAAAAACTTAAATACACATACATACATATGATAGATTGCAGTATTATAGGATAATCAATGAGAGAGTTTCAAGTACACAGGTATATCACATTCCAGTAATGATCTATGGAGGAAATGGGATGAAAATAAAAGTTCAAAGAGAAAAAGGGGAGGATGTACAATTTCTGCTGTTAGAGTATGTTCATACAAGTTTTAAATAGATGATTCTATAATCAATAGCATTTTTATTTATTTGGATACATCTAAAATAGGAATATTTTATTTAAATATATAAAATTTATATTATGCAGGAAGTACTAAAATTTACATGATACTTTTGCATCTATCCAAACTTAGGATGAAAACTTTCAGATAAATTTTTCTTTGGACAAAGATGTTCTAAAATCTGATATTTCATCCTTTAGTCAGTGTTGAGCCCCATGACATACCAACCTAAAAATAGATAAAACAAAGGTATTGACTGAATCTGGGACTAGCTGTGGCTGTCAGTAACGTCAGGCCTCTCTACAGATTGGTGGTGGTCCTCTGTTTCAGTGAACTCGGGCTTTGAATAAGTAGGTTTTCTGTTAAGAAAAATCTCAAGACAGTAAATCTGAACCAAGTACTTAGTTAAGATAACTTATTATCCAGTCCTTGACGTTTAGTACTGGAAAAATAAATGTTAAGTTTAACACAGATGGCAAATAATCTTTATTTGTGACATCTCACAAAAAAATTCTTAAATTATTCATAACTTAGTTAATATCCTTATTTGTTTCCAGTGTTTTAGATTATTTTTAAAGTAATTTTTAAACTAAAACTTAAAATTGGCAAATAAAGACTTTTTTGATATTCTAAAGTTAGGGTAGCTTTATTGTTTTTTTATTGCAGTTGAAGTTTGCTACTCTTCTGGTATTGATTGACTTCTGTGAGTTTAGAAGCAGATAGATTAGGGTATATATCAAAACTCACTAATTGCCTTCTGGGAAGAGTTCATTATCATTGGGTCAGAGGAGGTGTGCTTACTTCTATGAGATTTCATCAAGAAAGCTATTTGTAGACAGCTTTCTGTTACTGATTTCTGTGTAATTTCATCATGTCAAAGAATATATTTTGTATGATTTCAGTTTTTTTAAATTTGTTAAGTTTGTTTTATGACCTAGGATATGGCCTGTCTTGGTGAATGTTCCATGTGTACTTGAAAAAACTGTATTCTGCTGTTGTTCGGTAGGTTATACTATAAATGTCATTAAGATTTAGTTAGTTGGTGGTGTTTTGAATTCTTTATCCTTTGTTGTTTCTCAGTCTACTTTGTTGATTACTGAGAGAGGAATGTGAAGTCTGCCACTCTAATTGTGGATTTGCCCATCTTTTCTTTTAGAACTATCAGTTTTTGTTTAATGTACTTTCAAGTTCTGTTGGTAGGTGCCCCACTTAGGATTATGTCATCTTGGTGAATTGACCCTTTTATCGTTACATAATTTTCCTCTTTATCTCTGCCACTTTTTTTTTGCTATGAAGTCTACTTTATCTGATAATAATATACCCAATCCGTCTGTCTTTCAATTTGTGTTTATATAGTATATCTTTTTTCATTCTTTTACTTTTTACTTACCTATATCTTTATATTTAAAGTGAGTTTCTTGTAGACAGCAAGGGTCTTGTTTTTTAATTCTGTCTGACAATTTCTTTTAGTTGGCATAAATGTTTGCACCATTTACATTGAATATAATTATTGATATGTTTGGATTTAGGTCTGCCATTTTATTAATATTTTTCTGTTTGACTGTTTTTTTATTTCATTGCTTCTATTTCCTGCCTTCTACTGGATTGCCTGAATATTGAATAGTTCACTTTTTCTGTAGTGTTTTTACTATATCTCTTTGTAGAGTTTGTTTCGGTAGTTGCTCTAAACATTACAATTTACTTACATAAATCTTCACAGTTCTACCTAGAATTAATGCTTTATGACTTCAGGGTAAACGTGCAGATCTTACCTCCCCCCTTTATGTCGTG
Organism: Carollia perspicillata; assembly: GCA_004027735.1. Classification (NCBI taxonomy): domain Eukaryota; kingdom Metazoa; phylum Chordata; class Mammalia; order Chiroptera; family Phyllostomidae; genus Carollia; species Carollia perspicillata. The sequence continues at coordinate 16,078 of PVKM010020052.1, read as the reverse complement.
GTTGTCATGTGTGTTACCTTTACGTACACAGAAACCCCCACCAGACTGGGTTACAGTTTTTGCTTTCACTGTCATACATATTTTAAAGAATTTAAGAGGAGAATAATAGTTTATTATATTTACCCAGATATTTGCTGTTTCTTTTTTTAAGTTTCATCTTTGTTTGTTTCTGGTATCATTTCTCTTCTGCCTGAAGAACATTCTGTAGCATTTCCTTTAAAGCAAGTCTAGATTTTTTTTTTTTTTTAGTTTTCCTTCACTGAGAATGTCTTTTTGTCTTCATTCCCTGAAGGATATTTTCACTGGATATAAAACTGGGGTCTGGGCTGATGATTCTGATTCTTTTTTCTTTCTTTCTTCCTTTATTTATTTATTTATTTTTAACATTTTATGCCTTCTGGCCTGCATTACCTCTGATGAGAAATTTGCAGTCATTTGAGTTGTTGTTCCCCTATATAAATGTATCATTTCTCTCTACTTTTAATGTTTTTCTCCTTTATCTTTAGTTTTCAGCAGTTTGATTGTGAAGTGTTTAGGCATGCATTTCTTTGAGTTTATCCTGTTTGGGATTTGCTAAGCCACTTGAAATGGAAGTTTATGTCTTTTGCCAAATTTAGGGAGTTTTCAGCCATTATTGCAACATTGTTTTGAGCATGGCACACTTTTTTTTTTCTTTCTAAGATTAAAGACAGGAATGTTAGACCTTTTGGTGTTATCCCTAAAACTCTGGTTTTTATTTAAATTTCTTTTTTGTTGTTGTTGTTGTTGTTATTCAGATTGGGTAATTTCTATTTATCTATCTTCAAGTTAACCCACTCTTTTCCCTTGTCATTTCTATTTCTCTGTTGAACTCATCCAATAAATTTTAAAATTTTGGTTATTGTATTTTCACTTCTGAAATTTCCATCTTGTTCTTTTTTATGTCTTTGTTTCTTTTATTTCATTTCAAGAACATTTAATCTTACTTCTTTAGAGCATGGCTATTATAATTGTTTTAAGGTTGTTCTGATAATTCCAACATCTTCATCATCCTGGGGTTGGTATCTATTGATTATTTTTTCCTTTCAAGTTGTTGACATTTTCATGGTTCTTTGAATGTCAAATAATTTTGGATTATATCCTGGACATTTTGAATCTTAAGAGATCTGAGCCTTGTTTAAATATTATAAAAAACAGTATTTTTTAAATTTGACCTAGCAGCGAATGGCAGTTAGGTTTCACAAGTTTTTACTCACCTTTTGTGGGCTGTGATTCCAATATCAGTTCAGTTTTCAAAGGTTTCACACTGCCTGTTCAGATCTGTCCTGTATGTGTACCACCCTGGCCCCATTGGGACATGGATAGTGACTGGTCTGCCCTGTATAGTTCAGTGCTTTTGGTATGTTGTTTAGAGTCACATCCACACATGTGCATTTCAGGGTTGAGCTCAGGAGTTCAAAGAAAACTTTGTAGGATTCCTTTCTTGAGCCCTCTCCTCTCTACAATCTTGCTTGTAGTCTGTGGTTTCCATGGTCTGCCAAAGTAGATGATAAATAAACTCATGAAATGATGTACAGTATTATTAGTTATCAGGGAAATACCAATTAAAATCTCAATGAGATACCACTACACACTCACTAGTATACGTAAAAGCAATCAGGCTGATCAGTTGCTTGACCATCTGGGAGGTGAGTTGCAGAGCAACCGGAACATTCATACATTGCTGTGGGAACGTGAAACACACCACTTTGGAAAACAATGTGTGATCTTCGGGACTACTGACCGACCACTGGATGTATAACAGTAGTTTCCTTTCTTGGAATTAGGTCTCATTTTTAAAAGACTCTGTCTTTCCTTATCCCTGCTCTGGGAATATATTTGGGTAAGTCATTGATTGGAGCTGGCTAGTTGCAGTCCTACTCAAGTTACTCTAAAAAGCTGATGAGGTAACACACTGTTACTGTAAACTTGGTCTTCCTACTGTTCTTAGCCAGTATTTCTTAAATTGCTACTGAAGTAAAACAATTAAGGGACAGACAGAAGAATGCTAGGACTCAAGCCTGGTGATTATAGGGTTACAAGTAATCTACTTCACTGCCTCTGGCATAATTAAAATTCGAGTCCGAGAGTTTTTTGCAATTTAGCACAGTTGTTAAGTTTTACATATGCAAAAAACTTTAATTGACACTTGCATCACTCGGAAATTGGTATTTTTATGTGTTCTGTGTTCTGCTTTGTCACTAAGACCCTAAACTGAAAGTATGTTTCTTATTTATCAATCTCTATAATCTTAGTATAATATCTAACACACAATGAGTGTTGTACTGTGACTAATATAATAAAAATTGGAAAAATTAATATCATGGAGAGTGAATAGCATGTATATATGTGCATATGTGTACACATAAGTAAAAGTTAGCAAAAATGATTGTGGGTCAACTATGACTGCGGTGACTAACATCACTTGGTGACTAAGTGCAACCAACTGGGGAGCAATACGAAACTCAGCGTCTCACCAGTTTCCTGCCAGACCCGAAGTGAGCGCAAGACACTAGAAGATAAGAGAAAGCCAAAAGGTGGATGCTTTGCTTTCTAAGAAAAAAGGTTAAGACCAAGTTACTGGTCTTGTGGTGGTTCTAAGTCTGCATATATTCTGGGAAGAGAGAGTCTATTCAATATCTCCACGTAGATGCTTAATGGACAGCTCAACTTTAATACATTCAGAACAGAAGTCTTAATGTGCCACTACCCCACTATTTACTTTTCCCAGTACTTACTTTCCTCAACAACCAATTATTAAAGCACCATATGTGCCAGGTACTATTTGGGATATCCATCAGTGGGCGTATCAGATATCTCCACCCTTGCTTAAAATCTAGAAGGGAAAAACAGGCAGTAAATAATAAGCATAGTAGGTAAATTATTAAGTGCTGTAGAAAAAAATACAAAAGTAGAAAAGAGTGAGAGGAATTACAAGTGCTGATGGGATGGGCTCGGGATATTCAAGGAAAGAAGTAAATAGCTTTAAATGAGGCGAGGGTAAGGCTTATCATCAAGTTGAAATTGGAGCAGAGAGCTGGAGGTAAGGGAGTCAAGTAGGGGTATCTGGGAGAAAAGCATTCCGGACAAAGGGAACAGCTAGAGCCAAGACCCAAAGTTAAGAGGTACCTGGTGCATCCAGTACACAGCAAGGAGGCCAGTGTGTTTGGTGCTGAGTCAGTAATGAGGAGAGTATGAAAGGAGGTTAAAGAGGGAAGAGGAGTGGCGGAGGACAGAGTGTGTAGGGCTTCGGGCCACTGCAAAGACTTTGGCTTTTAGTCTGAGTGAAACAGGGAGTCATTGTACAGAGGAGTAGCATATGACTTACATTTCAATAGAATTATTCTGGCATCTCCGTTGAGAAAAGAATATAGAAAGGCAAGGGCAGGAACAGGAAGATCCATTTAGAGTGAGTGCAGAAATCCAGCTGGAGAAAGGATGGTGGCTTGTTCCAGGGCAGCAGCAGTGGAAGTCAAGAGAAATACAAATCCTAGGATTTTGGATATATTGGCCTGAACAACTAGAAGGACGAAAGTACCATTAACTACAGTGAGAGTGGGACTATGGGTGGAGCAGGTTTGAGAAAGATGAGACTACCTTAAGTTCGCAAGTAAAGATATTGAAGAAGCAATTGGATGAACAAGACTGGAGTATGGGAAAGAAGCCTAGACTGGAGATAGAAATTTGAGAGTTGTCAGCCTGTAGATAATATTTAAAACCGTAGGGATACAGGAGGCACCAAGGGAAGAAATAAAGTAAGGGAAGAACAAAGATGAGCCTTAGGCATGCCATATCTCTTTCCTTTGTTCTCCTTCATCCTCTCAGTAAATGGCACTGCTATCTCCCTTATTCCTCAAATCAGAAGTCTAGAAGTCATCCTTGATTCCTTATAAACAAGTCCTTTGAACAGCCAGATCTGTTCACTTGTCTCCACTATCACCAACCTCATCCAAGCCACCATTCTCTTCTAATTCATCTCTCTGCTTCCCTTTTTGCGCCCCCTTCCAGTCATTTTCCACCCAGCAGTCAGAATGATCTTTTATAAAAGCAGTTCAAATCATGTCACACCTCTGCTCAGAGCCTTCAGAGTGAAACAACAGTGAAAAGGCAACCAATGGAAAGTATTTGCAAACCGTATATCTGATAAGGAGTAAATATTTAGAATATAAAGAACTCCTACAACTCAACTACAACAAAAAAAAACCCAAGTATCTGATTAGTACATGAGCAAAAGAGTTGAATAGACATTTATTTCTTCAAAGAAGATATGCAAATGACCAACAAGCATATGAAAAGATGCTCAGTGTCCTTAATCATCAGGGAAATGCAGATCAAAGCCACTTACACCTTTTGGGATGGCCACTATAAAAAAATAGAAAATAGCAAATGTTGGTGAGGATGTGGAGAATTTAGAACTCTTTGCATGGCTGGTGGGATTATAAAATAGTGCAGCCACTATGGAAAACAGTATGAAGCTGGCTCACAAAATAAAAAACAGAATTACCATATGAGTCAGCAACCCCATCAGTGTATATATATAGAGAGAGAATTGAAAATAGCATATTGAAAAGATATTTGCACACTGATATTCACCGTACCATTATTCACAATTCCCAAGACCTAAATGTCCGCTGACATATGAATGGAAAAAGAAATGCAGTATTTACATAAAATGGGAGTGTTATTCAGCCCCAAAAGAAGGAAATCACATCTGATACAGGACTGTTATCTAAAATATACACCCCCCAAAAAAAAAACCCTCTTAAGACCCGGCAATAAGAAAACCATCACCAGATTTTAAAATGGACCAAAGACATTAATACACACTTCATCAAAGAAGATATATAAATGGCAAGCACTGAGCATGTGGCTCTCTGAGGGTCACCAGTGCCAAGATCTTCCCCATGACAATGTCTTCCTTTAAAATTGAGTGTGTCTTGCCTGAGAACTGCCTGTGTGGTGAATCTCCAGTGTGGGAGGAAGAGCCTGACTCTCTTCTCTACATAGACGTTCCTGCAACAAAGGTTTGCTGGTGGGATTCACTCAGCAAGCAAGTTACGTGAGTGGCCATGGATGCCCTAGTCAACTCCATGGCCCTCTGCCAATCAGGAGTCTGTGTTGCCACGATTAGAACAAAGTCCTGTGCTTTGAACTGGGAAGGTCAGTCAACCATTGTGCTTGCCACTGTAGGTAAAGACAAGAAAGTCATTTCAATGATGGGAAGGTGGATCCTGCTAGGAGATAGATACTTTGCTGGCACCAAGGCTGAGGAAATAGCCCTGCCAGTTCTGGAGCGGCATCAAGGGTCCCTGAACCCCCTCTTTCCTGACCACCGCATGGAAAAGTACTTTGACCTGGTGGGTATCTCCAGTGGTTTGGATTGGTCCCTGGACCACAAAATCATCTATTAAATCAATAGCCTGGCCTATTCTGTGGATGCCTTTGACTGTGACCTGCAGATGGGTGGTTACAGCTGGAGAAAGAACAAAACCCAGGTGGACTGTGTATCAAGGAGAAGCTCTGGGTGGCCTATTGCAGTGGAGGAAGAGTGATTTGTTTAGATCCCGAGAAAGGGAAAAGACTCCAAACTGTGAAGATGCCTGTTGATAAAACGTCATGCTGCTTCAGAGGAAAGGATTACCCAGGTGGATGTGACCTGTGCCCGGGATGGAATAGACTTGTACAACAACCTGAAGCTGGTGCAGTTTTCAGGATAACTAGACTGAAGGGGTGGGAGGTGTCAAAGGAATTCCTCCCTATCCATAAACAGAGTAAGTAACAGGCCTTCTTTTCTACCAGAAGAAACTGAAGACAACGAAAATTCTGGAGCTAAAATTTCAATCTAGTTACAAAAAATGAGGCAGTGATACTATAATAGTTAGATTTTCATTTACTCCTTTTTTAAAATGTAGAGATTTTAAACAAGAGGTGGCAGGTGGGTTTGATAACATACTCTAGGGCCTTCTGCAAAGGTACTGTAGAAATGTCAAGAACTGTTCAACTGTCAGTTCTTTGCAAATTCTTTTGATTCTTTGCAAATTTCTGGTGGACAGGGAGAGGGGGGAGAAACTGTATCTGTTCTTTATTCTGCATTCCATACTTACCAACTAAAGCTTCAAACAAACTAATAAGTAGTAATCAGGTAATGACTTGTTAAAAAAAGAAAACATGCTGTACATCGTATGTCATTGGGGGAGTGCAAATGAAAACATGGGTTACCTCTACATACCTATCAGAATGGCCAAAATCTGGAACGCTGACAATGGCAAATGCTGACGAAGATGTTCAGCAACAGGGCCCTCATTCACTGTTGGTGGGAATGCGAAAAGGTACAGCCACTTTGGAAAATAGTTTGGTTATTCCTTACAAAACTAATATATTTTACTGTATAATTACAGTAAAACAATTGAGCTTCTTGACATTTATTTATCCAAAGGAGTTAAAAACTTATATCCACACAAAAACCTGCACACAGATATTTATAGCAACTTTATTCATAATCACCAAAATGTGGAAGCAACCAACATGTCCTTCAGTAGGTGACTAAATGAATAAATTGTGGTACATCCAAACATTGGTCCATTACTCGGCACTTAAGGAAATGAGCTATCGAGCCATAAAAAGACACAGAGGAACCTTACATACCTACTGCTAAATGGAAGAAACCAATGGGAAAAGGTTAAATACTGTATGATTTCAGCTATGTCACATTCTGGAAAAGTCAAAACCATATGAAGATAGTAAAAAGATGAGTGGTTGGCAAAGGTTGGGGGAGAGAGTGGTAGGGATGACTTAGTGAGAGAACAGAGAATTTTTAGCACAGTGAAACTCCTCTATGACTATAATGGTGAAAACATACACATTTGCCCAAAACCTGTAGAATATACATCAACAAGAGTGAACCCTAATATAAACGTTGGGTTTTGGGTTGTAATGATGTATCTGTGTAGGTTCATCAGTTGTAACAAAAATACATTTTGGTGCAGGGTGGTGGTAAGGGAGACTGCAGGTGTGGAGCAGGGGGTAAATGGGGAAGCTCTGTACCTTCTGCCTCAGTTTTTCTGTGAACCTGAAATTGACCTAAAAGTCTATTTTTAAAAATGGAGTGACACGAGTGATGAGCTAATAGGCTTTATAAGAGTGAGCGTGTGGGCTTACCCAGGTGTAAGGATAGTGAAGGTGGCTAAGCGTGGATGCTTGTTTCCCTTTTTGCTTCCCTCTGCCATTAAACACATTTTTGAAAGTTTCTGTTGTCTTCCCCCGCCCCCCGATATGTGTAACTGCATCACCCTATATAGAACCTTCTTTTCTTCTCTCTTGCCACCTTCTTGATGTAGGGGAGGACAGTTAGAATAGTAGGCACTTAATGTTTGGCATGAGTATCCTTGACAACTTTAAGATAACATCTTTCATGTTTTTTCTATCAAAAAGCTTAACCTCTCTGTGTCTCACACTTCAGTAAAATGGGTGAAATAGTAATGCCCATCTCTTACAGTTGTTATAAGACATTAAATATTAATATTGTAAATATTAAACATTAATACACATAAAGCTTATAGGACATGTTTGGCATGTAGAGCTGTTATCTTTATTGCTGTTGTTATTAACCGATGTGTTCATGCTATTCATAACTGTTTATCCTGTCAATCAGATATATTTCCTCTATGTATATTCATTTTCCTGTATGTCCCTTTAACCCTCCTTCTCAGTCTCCAGTGTAATTCAAGAACCTTCTTCAATTTCAAACAATTTAATGAAAAGAAAATTTATACACGCAGAGATGGCAGATTTAGTTTCCTTGGTCTTTTTGAGAGTAGAATCCTGACAGTAAACTTATTTTCTCCTTCATGTTACAGGTGGTATGCAAGATTATAATTACGTATGGGCCAACTGTTTTGAGATCACATTAGAACTGTCTTGCTGCAAATACCCACCTGCTTCACAGCTTCGACAAGAATGGGAGAACAATCGTGAGTCTTTGATCACATTGATTGAAAAGGTAAAAGTAGCAGGCTGGAAGGTTTGGAAGGTTGGGATATGGAAATAATGGATTAAATATGGGGGAAATTCAGTTGCATATAAATAACAGTCTATACTAGATACCATCTATCTGTTTTTATTATTTAAATTTGTAGATTATCTTTAAAAACTATTGTGTTAGAATCTATTAGATATTTTCCAGTTGTGCCTCCTTGTCTTCTGCCTGAGCTCTTTTCCTCCTGAGGGCTTCCTTTCACTATTTTAGAATACTTTGTAAACTGAAATAATTAGCCAAGCCTGTACTGCCTGGTTCTTATACTATCATGTGGTCATGTTTGCTAGAGAGCCTTTATCACTATATACACCATGAATATAACTTTTTAAAATCATATTTTATTTTTTATGCTATTATAGTTGTCCCAATTTTTTACCCTTTGTCTCCCTCCACCCAGCCCCGCCCACTTCCTCAGGCAAGCTTTACACAATTGTCCCTGTCCATGAGTCATGCATTGTATATGTTCCTTGGCTACTCTATTTCCTATGCTGTACTTCACATCCCCATGGCTATTCCGGAACTACTACCCATTTGTACTTCTTAATCCCTTTACTTCCCTCACCCATCCCCCCAACCCCTAATCCCCCTCCCATCTGGCAACCATCAAAACGTTCTCTGTATCTATGATTCTGTTTGTGTTCTGCTAGTTTGTATATTTTGTTTTTCAGATTCAGCTATTGATAAGTACTTATTGCGATTTTATTGTTCATAGTTTTGATCTTCTTCTTAAAAAAGACCATTTGACATTTCATATAATGCTGGTTTGGTGGCAATGAACTCCTTTAGCTTTTTCCTGTCTGGGAAGCTGTTTACCTATCCTTTGACTCTAAATGATACCTTTGCTGTGTAGAGTAATCTTGGTTGTAGGTCCTTGCTTTTTATCACTTTAAATATTTCTTGCCAGTCCCTTCTAGCCTGCAAAGTTTCTTGGGAGAAATCAGCTGACAGTCTTATGAGGGCTCCCTTGTAGGTAACTAACTGCTTTTCTCTTGCTGCTTTTAAGATTCTCTCTTTGTATTTAACCTTAAGCATTTTAATTATGGTGTCTTGGTGTGGACTTCTTTGGGTTCATTTTGGCGGGACTCTCTGTGCTTCCTGGACTTGTATGTCTGCCTCCTTCACCAGGTTAGGGAAGTTTTCTGTCATTATGTTTCCAATTCTTGCTCTTTCCATTCTCCATCTGTTACCCCTGTAGTGTGAATGTTGGTGTGCTTGAAGTTGTCCCAGAGGCTCCTTACACTGTCCTCGTTTTTTTGGATTCTTTTTTCTTCTTGTCCTAATTGGTTGTTTTTTCTTTATGTTCCAAATCACTGATTTGGTTCTTGGATTTATCTACTCTACTCTTGATTCCCTATGAATTGTTCTTCATTTCTGACTGGATCTTTTTATGCTGCTGAGGTCCTCACTAAGTTCCTTGAGCATCCTTATAACCAGTGTTTTCAACTCTGCATCTAATAGATTGCTTGTCTCCATTTTGATTAGTTCTTCTTCTGAAGTTTTGTTTTGTTTTTTCATTTGGGCCATGTTTCTTTGTCTCCTCGTTTTGGCAGCCTCCCTTTGTTTGTTTCTGTGTATTAGATAGACCTGCTAGGTCTCTCAGGCTTGATAGAGTGGCCTAATGTAATGAGTGTCCTGTAGGGTCCATTAGCACAGCCTTCCCTATCACCCAAGTTGGGTACTCTAGGTGCACCAATTGTGTGCACTGTGTACACCCTCCTGTTGTAGCTGAGCCTTGATTGTTTTTAGCGTGTCCAAGGTCCGCCACCACCTGTATTCTGTTCAGGGTCACACAGCATAAGCTACAAAGTGATCTACAGATGGCTGCTACTTGTGCTGGGCTTGAAGGTTCCCAGGCCCAAGCTGTGAACCAAGGCTGACTGCTGCTAGTGCCAGGCCTGGGGCCACTTAGTGAGAGATACAGGGCTTGCTGAAGCCAGATGCTGCTGGTTTGAGGGAATTTAGAAAAATGAGAAGCATGGACCAAGACAAGCCACTCGTATGGAAAAGCCAGTGGAAACAACTTTTGTGGGACTGGAATTTGGGTGGGGCAGGGCTTTAGGAAATCACCAAAGTGGGGTAAACAGTATGAGCAAGGTTGATGGAGTCTCAGTTATGACCTGCTGGCTCTGTGTGGTGAAGGCTCAGAAAAGGAACAGTAGCGTCTGCCAGCACCTCTGTCTGCGACAAAGCTGCCCCCAGTGCGGGCCCTGATGCTGGACAATTCAGTTCCTCCCCATGTGTCTCTGGTGCTTTTTATTTTTTATTATTTTTTTTACTCTTTTTTAATTTTTTTTAAAGATTTTATTTATTTATCTCTAGAGGGGAAGGGAAGGAGAGAGGGAGAGAAATATCAATGTATGGTTGCCTCTCGTGCACCCCCTGCTGGGAACTGGCCTGCAACCCAGGCATGTGCCCTGAATGGGAATTAAACCATGATCCTTTGGTTCACAGGCCCGTGCTCAGTCCACTGAGCTACACCAGCCAGGGCCCTCTGATGCTTTTTAATCTGCAATCTAGGTGCTGGAGCTCACAGGGAATGAATCTGAGTAAGTCTGTGCATAGTTAAAAAACTGCTTGGGATTCCAGCAGTTTCTGTCTTTTGCGGTCTTATTCCCCACTGCTTTTTACAGTCAGAAGTTATGGAGACTGATCTTCCTGGCACTGAACCCTGAGTACCTGGTGGAGGCTGGGACCTCTCACTCCTGAGGTATCCCTCCCGATTTTTGATCTACCACACGTGTGTGTGGGAGCAGCCCATTCCACACCTGTGCCCCTCCTACCAGTCTTGATGTGGTTTCTTCTTTAATTCTGTAGTTGTAGGACTTCCATTCAGCTCAGTTTCTGATGGTTCTGAATGATGGTGGTTCTGTAGTTTAGTTGTAAGTTTGATGTGGTTGTATGAGGAGGTGAGCTCCGTTTGCCTGTGTCTCCATCTTGACCAGAAGCCCATGAGTGATCAAAATATAAGTTTAATTTATTTTATTTTTTAAAATATAAGTTTAATTTAAATATCAAACAGTCTCATACACTATTGGATATACCAGAAATTATTACTTATGCCTTGCTGAGAAAATTAGAAACTGGCTTGGAGGAGAAAAAATTTCAAAAGCACATTACCAGTGTAAATTTCAGACACATAGGACTTAAGTTTAAGGATTTAGTATTTTTTTCCATAGTTTTTTTAACTCGGAGAGATTAAAAAATATTTCAGGAAGACAGAGGAGTCACCTTATTTTTTAATGAATTCTCTATTAATGCAGAGATGTTATGTTCTCTTACCTTCCAAATTGTCTCTGAGCAGTCTGATTTGATTCTTGGTTTTTTAGGTCCACATTGGAGTTACAGGGTTTGTGAAAGATTCAGTATCCGGATCTGGCTTAGAGAATGCAACCATCTCAGTGGCTGGTATTAATCATAATATCACAACAGGCAGATTCGGTGATTTCCACAGATTACTTGTTCCTGGAGCTTACAACATTACAGCAGTTTTCACTGGGTAAGAATTTAAATTAGACTCTTGAAACACCAAACCTTTGCTTATATCTAAGATAGAAATATAGTTTAAGAAATGTTATTTATTGTATCTGACTTTTTTCTGATTTTTCCCCTTTTTTATAATGAGAAAATACTATTGTAGAGTCTTCTCACGTAGTCTAATAGTAAAACTGAGTAGGAAGCATGATTGTAAAATTGGGAGGGAGGAGAGTTTTAAAGCTTAAAAGATGGTCAGCTGTGTAAAGCATTGCTTCAAGACTAACTGAACACCAGAGTACATTTTCTCCGTAAAAGATATGTTGAAGAGTTGTCTTTATCATTAGCCTTCTAACATCTGAAATGAGTGGTTTCTCACCTCCCCTGGAAACCTTCCTGTAGGATCACTTTGCTAATAAGCATTTAATTGATAACCTTTAATTTAATTTTTTAAAATATTTTATTATTTATTTTTAGAGAGGGGGAAGGGAAGGAGAAAGTGTGGGAGAGAAACATCAATGTGTGGTTGCCTCTCATGTGCCCCCCACTGGGGAACCTGGCCTGCAACCCAGGCATGTGCCCTGACTGGGAATCGAACCGGCGACCCTTTGCTTCACAGGCCCGTGCTCAATCCACTGAGCCACACCAGCCAGGGCAATAACCTTTAATTTAATTTTTAACTTTCCTATTTGGAATAGTTGGAATGTAAGTTTGATAAGGCACTGCAAATAATTGGTAATTTATTCCTTCTTGGGGCGTTGTAGTAATGGTTGCAGTGGGTAAATGACTTCTGTCTTTCATTGTATTCTGTCCTTTGAATGTAATTGTTTTTTAAGATTTTATCTATCCATTTTTTAGAGAGGGGAAGGAAGAGAGAGAGGGAGAGAGAAACATCATGTGTGGTTGTCTCTCATGTGCCCCCCACTGGGGACCTGGCCCACAACCCAGGCATATGCCCTAGACTGGGAATCAAACCAGCAACCCTTTGGTTCGCAGGCGGGCACTCAATCCACTGAGCTACACCAGTCAGGGCTGAATGTAATTTTTTAATAAGCATTCTGAGCTGTAGAACCTGGGGAGATTGTAAGAGAAATAGTTATTTAAAGACTTAATTGGAGATTTTCTATGAGATAATATGCTGACAATCTTGAATTTACACATTTATGTTTATTTAGTTGAGTTTTGTTACACCACTGAGTCCTAGAGTATGAAAAATATTGTGAGTATTATGCAAAGCATTGTGTGTTTTAACTTCAAACCATCTAGTTTTTCAATTTTTTTCAGGTATATGCCACTGACTATTAATAATATAATAGTGAAAGAAGGCCCAGCTACACAGACGAATTTTTCCCTTCGGCCAACCGTGACCTCAGTAATCCCTGACACAACTGAGGCTGTAGTAACCGCTAGCACAGTTGCAGTACTTGATCCTTCTCCTGGAACCCAGTCCTCCCACCAGCCCATTCAGCCAAAGGACTTTCACCACCACCACTTCCCTGACATGGAAATCTTTTTGAGAAGATTTGCCAATGAGTATCCTAACATCACCCGGCTTTATTCATTGGGAAAATCTGTAGAGTCAAGAGAACTTTATGTGATGGAAATATCTGATAATCCAGGTGTCCATGAACCAGGTAATTGGTGTGGTCTTACACATAATTTCAGTCGTGCCTCTTAGGTCTATGTACTACAGTACTGCTGTGTTTCATCTGAAAGGTCACCTACTCTATGTATGACTGGAACAAAGAAAATGTAACCAGTCTTGCCAGAAAAGAAGAAAAGTCACTTCATAATTCATATTAGGCACAGTATTTAACATCCTACATAGATTCTTTCTGCTAATAATATTTTTCTTTTCATAGTATATAGCATATGTAGATGCTCTGAGCCTGCTCAGACATATATATTAGTAAGGAAGCTGCCGTATAAGATGCTTTTGTTTTGCTTCTATTATTGAAATATATCTTTTAAATTTTTGATTCAGTGTCTTTGTATAGGTTGGGGGGAAAGCAGAGAGAGTTCATGATAAATGGAAAGGAAAAAAAGTCTTGTGCGTAATTACTTTGTTTTCAGGTGAACCCGAATTTAAGTACATTGGAAACATGCATGGAAATGAAGTGGTTGGGAGAGAACTGCTATTGAACCTGATCGAATACCTTTGTAAGAACTTTGGAACAGACCCTGAAGTTACAGATTTGGTTCGTAGCACCAGAATTCACCTTATGCCGTCCATGAATCCTGATGGGTATGAAAAGGCCCAGGAAGGTAAAGAATAGCTGTTTATTAATGCTTAATCATTTTGAATATTACACAGTATGATTGTTTGCGGGTAGAAGAGAATTGGAGCTGGTCATTTCCCTCAAATTTCTTCCTGTTTTATTCTTATAATTTATAATTGCTTCTAGCTTTTGTATTCTTATAAGACCAGTTTGTTCAGTAATAATATGATCAAGTTTATATTTAATAGAGTTCTCTACTTTGGTAATTGCTCTTATTTACTAAAAATAGATAAAATTGTAAAAATCTGAATCCTGTATGCTAGTACATGGTCCCCCTCGGATCAGTCACGCCCACCCAACTTCGTGATCATGTCATTGTGCGTGGATTGTTGACAGTTGAGCAATACTTTAATATAATTTGTATAGTTGGATTATTTCCCCTAAAAGTGTGACCAGAGGGCAGAAACGAAAATGGTTTTCTCTCTCTGTTTAAAGGATTTGGAAGAGATAGATTTTTTATATGTATAATTTTAAAAAGGTGTGAATTTTAACTATAGTGTGATTGATCACAGTGAAGCCTGGTGTGTTCTCACTTACCTCTGAGGTAAGATAGCTACAGCAGTAGGTGTTGGATCAAAACGTAAGTGAAACATGGCTTAAGTTTGAATCATTTGTCATGTAGGAGATTCAATAAGTGTAATTGGCAGAAACAACAGCAACAACTTCGACTTGAACCGAAATTTCCCAGACCAGTTTGTTCAGATCGCAGACCCCACCCAACCAGAAACTATTGCTGTCATGAGCTGGATGAAGACCTATCCGTTTGTACTGTCAGCTAACCTTCACGGAGGTAAGAGCAACTCGATATCCTGCTAGTTCTCGTCGGGAGCACTTGAAAATCCTGGTGGGATTTTGTCGTTTATACTCTTAGGCTATCTTAAAATTGGTATCCTGTTATGCTTTTATGCCAGACAATAATACATTTCCCTTTCATTACTTTTGAAGCCAGTTTTCTCTCTTTGTCCCTTCCTCTCCCATCCCTCCCCTCCCGCATACTCCTCCCTGCCACGGATTCTTCTTTCTCCCTCTCCCTCAGCCTTCCCTCTCTCTCTTTTCCTCTCTCTCTCACTTAGTTCTTCAAGTGTTTTATATTTATCCTTCACAAGTATTTTATTTTTATCCCTCTCACTGGGAATTTGGGAACATGCTTGTTGTCATTTATAAAAATTGAACACTAACAGGTCTAAATGTTTAGTCCTATTTCTCCCTAAAGCTTAATAAACCCTTTTATACAGGTTTAAATTTTGACATTTTCTTATCTGTTACTTGCTGTATATATTTAACTGCAGCACAGTGACCTCCTGCTCATGTAGTATCTGAGTTTATACACTTCCATGCAATTCAGCAGGAATTGATCAGCTGAATAGGATGAGAGGTCAAGATGAAAAATTACCACAATGTCCAACTAGGGCTGTGTGAATAAGAGTGACGTATCAATTCCCGAATGAACTGGAAAACCATGTCTATACATAGACTTGTGTGTGGATGTTCATAGTAGCATTATTTATAATAATCAAAAAGGATAAACAACCCAAATGTCCCTCCACCAATGATTGGATAAATACAATGTGGTGTACTCATTATGACTGAATACTATTTGTACTCGAAAAGGAATGAACTATGCAACATAGATGAACTGTGAAAACATGCTAAGTTAGATAGAAGCCAATCACAAGAAACCGTGTATTGTATGTTCACATTTTTATGAACTACTCAGAACAGGCAAATCCACAGATAGAAAATTATGGGTAGTGGTGGGAGAGAAGGCGGGGTGACTGCTAATGGGTGCAGTTTTTTGGGAGGGTGATGAAATGTTCTATAACGAGATAGTAGTGAAGGAGATGGTGTAACCCTGTGAATATACTAAATAACATCAACTTATACACTTGAAATAGATGATTTGTATGGTATGTGAATTATATATCATAAATTTTTTTTCTTAAGTGAAGGGGCAGGGGGAAAGAAATGTAATATTAACATTTGTTGGAATATTCGAAGAAGTATCACAACTGAGATTTGATGGCATATAGATTAACCTAATGCCTAAGTATATACTTAGGATATTTAAATTTAAGGTATGAATTGAGATTTTCTAAAAAATTGCTTTGAGAGCTTGCCAGTAGAAGAAAAAAATACTTCCACAGTTGGTAATCATGAATGAATCTCAAAGACCCAAATAGGAATTATGGAGTTATATAGCCAGGCTGGCAAAATAATTTTTTAAAATATTTTATGTACTTTATACCATTTTTGATAGAAAAGATTTTTTTATATT
>PVKM010020051.1:0-23642 GCA_004027735.1 Carollia perspicillata | reverse complement strand
GAAAAATGACCAATTGACAAATACCCGTCCTGAGGGACAGTCACAGAAAAAGGTCTCATAAGAAGGCCTAGCATTGCCAATTAGGTCAGACGGTAGATATTTATTCAAACTGAAAAAGCCAACTCTGCAGCTCCAAGACTTTGATGAAAATATGCTTAAAGCACGTATCTAATATAAAAACAGCAGAAATAAATCCACTGCATCTGGTTAGTTTTTGAAGGCAAAAATGTAGATGTCAGCTCGAAAATGTGTGAGCACAGAAGTTTTTCAAAATTATTTTAGCTGATAAGTGGGTAAAAATAATGTTTGAAGAGCAAAATTCTACAGCCATTTTACCCAAACTAGCTTACACAGAACCCAAGCTTTGTGAGGATTCTGCCAAGAGAAGGGTTCTGTGGACACATACCTTTGAGAAACACTGCATATTCTACAAACACAAGCGCACTGAGTTAAGACCCTGAGAAGCCCTTTGGCAAGGACTCCTGGTTTTCTTTAACTTGGTGTGTTCCACACACTTGGCCACAGAACCCATTTCACACGACCGCCTATTAACACCCCCCTGGATTGGTGGGCAATGCTGCTCTCTGGGGCTGGCCCCGCCAACTGCCATGTGGTTCTCCGTGTGGTTCTGTTTGCTTTGACATAGGCCTTGCTGCTGCCGGAGCCTCCCCTCCCGCCATTATGAAACGGTAATCTAGCATAGGATGGCTTTGATCATGAAAGGAGGCCAGCCACTGCGGGAGCAACTCAGCTCCTTCAAATTCTTCTCTCCTCAGGGTAACTTGATAAGAGAATTATCGGAGCCCAGAGAACAGCTTGTATTTATTTTTGATACATGTGTACTACACATGGAAGATGCTAATCGCACCCGCGCCTCTGCGGGTCTTGGATTTCAGACTCTAGTCTACAGGCCCTGCACTGATTTCCCCTTGAAATATTCACAGTCACACGAACCCATCGTGGGCTCTCCTCATCACTCAGGATGCAACAGGCACCTTCCCATTGACTTTACGGCCCCTTTGACCTTTGATTAAGGTCAAAGAGCTACTGGAAAATATAATGTGCTAATGACTCACTTCACCACTGTCTTTCCTGAAGAAAAGTAAATAAAACAAACAGACGTTTCCTTTTTGAATCTCATCCCAGTGATTTGAGCATAGTAAGCGGACACACCAGAAAGTGGTTCTAGAATGGATAGGAACGGGTCCCAAATTGACTTTCAAATGCTGAAATATGATGCTCAGGTCCAGATCCAAACTGTTTAAATCCTAATGGAAAAACATATATAGAAGCCTATTTAAACTAGAAACTGTAGCAGGAGTTCCAAAAGGATACCTCAAACAGTAAGATTCCCCTTTCAAATAGGTGAAATGTCTCATAATTCCCTCTCAGCCACTGACTGTGGTAAAGCATGATTCAGCCTCACATTAAGTGTCCCAGAGTTTCTGGTATTAAAGCACCAAATAGAGCAGAGCATTGTGTGAATCTCCACCCAGCAGGCTAAACAAAAAGAACTTTACACGTGTGTAAGTGTCTTGAAGAACTGAATTATCAAGTCTGGTTGACTCCCGTCTTAGTTTATACCTATTGTTTTTCCACTATTATTTCCCAAAGGGATAGCAAGAACAATGGATCCTAAGTTTCATCTTTACACCCACATCGCTCCCATCGACTTGTTTCCAATTTCAAATTCCATGTTCCTGAGAAAGAAACAAACACCGCAACGATCAATTCCGCTTTGACCATGGAGCTGAAGGGAACTTCAGAGACAGCACCCTGAGGGAGTTCAGAACAAGCCTCCCCGGGGCGTGCCCCTGTGGCAGGTAAATTACTGTGATCTGAAGGCAAACAAGACCCTGTGGGCTCAGGGGAAACTGTCATCTCCCCTTTAAAGAGAGGAAAAGTTGGGTAAGAATATAAGGTTACTAGAGGAAGAACCTAGGCTATGTACAAAAGGGTTAAAATGGGCTTGAGTGATGGGAACTTACGAAACCCAGGCCACTTATATTGCTTGCTGTGTCAGGATCACTGTCACCAAATCACTGTCACCAAAAACATTCACGGCTGTAGGTTACTGCTGTCTCCCTTGTGCACCAAGTCCTTGAATAACACCGTTTTGTTATAATATTGATGCTGTAGGAACTTAGCCCGGGGAAAACTGGTTTCATGTTATGTCATTCCACTTACAGTCACAGAGCCTGACAACATCAAATGCAGACTTACTGGACTTGGCCACTACCACCGCAAGAAGGAAGTCCTGAACAGGGTGGGTGGGCCCTGAGAGAGAGGGGCATGGAGTTGAAGCGAGGGAGGGAAAGGGGAAAAGAGGGAAAAGAGGGAGTGAGGGAGTGCACTTAGCACTCACTACTAATTTAAAAGGCATTTATCTTAGCTCCAAGAAAACTTCCTCCAAGACATCTGATGGAAACCAGAAATGTCAACAGAGTAACATATTGTAAATAACAAAATACATCAACTTTACATCTATTTTGGAAGCTTACACTCACAAACCACTAGAGAAAACTTCAAATTACCCTGGGTCCCCTCCAAATACCTTCACCATCTTATCATCCACCTGCGCCTGCACCTGCTCCTATACGACGCAGCACGCCTGCCGCATGCTCTCCAGGTCTTAGTTTCTTCTACCCCCCATCTCTGCTGCCTCATCATCATCTTTCCCAATTATACTTTTTTGAAGTTAAAATTATTCCTACATGGGAGACTCACTGAAAAAAAAAACCACTGAAACCAGCAAGAGCTAGTTCCAGTAATACAATAAATATGAAAAAATTGATAATGTTGCTCACAGCCATATTCAATATAAAATAACTGGGGAAAGCCTAAAGACAAATGTCAAGGGCCTGTGTGAAGGAAAACATACTACTGAACTGTCCCTTTTGTGTTTTCAAACTTGTAAAACAAAGGAAATTGGGGAGGAGGGAGGGGCACTGTCAGTGGGTTCCGAACCACTAGGGAGAAGGGAAACAGTACATCCTCTTTGAAGGGGAGCGTGCACAAGATGAGGCAAAGCCTGGAAACCAGCAAGTTCTCTTCTGAGCATAGGCCCAGAGTCACATAAAGGTTTATGGCCACGTATGCCCCTGGTAGCACTACATCTAATGAGGAAAAACAGAAGCCAGTCTGAAAATCCAACTTCAGGGAAATGGGTAAATCAATAATCCTACATCATTAACTGGGATACTATACCAGCATTACAGTAATTTTTAGAAGATTATTTAATAATATCAGAAAGTATTCATTATATATGAAGTAAAAAAATGGTTTTCACAGCTGTCCATGAAATTTCAAATCTCTCTGTCTCTTTCTTTCTACATATATAAGCATAGAGAGAGTGCTCACTTCGGCAGCACATATACTAAAATTGGAATGATACAGAGATTAGCATAGCCCCTGTGCAAGGATGACACGCAAATTCGTGAAGTGTTCCATATTTTTACACTGGTCAGAATGACCATCATAAACGAAGCAACAAACAACAAGTGTTGGAGAGGTTGTGGAGAAAAGGGGACCCTAGTACACTGTTGGTGGGATTGCAGACTGGTACAACCACTATGGAAAACAGTATGGAATTTTCTCAGAAAACTAAAAATGGAACTGCCTTTTGATCCAGCAATTGCACTGCTGGGATTATATCCTAAGAACCCTGAAACACCAATCCAAAAGAACCTATGCACCCCAATGTTCATAGCAGCACAATTTACAATAGCCAAGTGCTGGAAGCAACCTAGGTGCCCATCAGTAAATGAGTGGATCAAAAATCTATGGTACATATGCACAATGGAATTCTATGCAGCAGAAAGAAAGAAGGAGCTCCTACCCTTTGCAATAGCATGGATGGAACTGGAAAGCATTATGCTAAGTGAAATAAGCCAGGTGGTGAAAGACTAATACCACATGATCTCACCTTTGACAGGAACCTAAACAACAAAACAATCAAACAAGCAAAATATAACCAAAGACGCTGAAATAGAAAACAGGCCAACAGTGTCCAGAGGGGACAGGGGAAGGAATTTCAGGGGAAAAGGGGAAGGGTTTACAGGAACAAGTATAAAGGAAACATGGACAAAAACTAGGGGGTGTGGAAATGGGAGGGAGGGGGAGCTGGGTGGGTGGCTGGGAAGGGAGTAAAAGACAGAAAACTGTACTTGAACAACAATTAAAATAACATTAAAATTTAAAATATATAAATAAATAAATATACAGAGAGAAAAATAAATATATTTATTATATATATATATGATTGGCAGAAAATACAGCAAAATGTATCAATTCTTGGAGGAGATGATGGTAATTTTCATATTTCCCTTTATATGTTTCTCTCGTTTCTAAATTTTAAGCAATAGGTAAGAATTATTTTTATAAATAGAAAAGACAATGCGATTTTTAAAGGAATATGTTTTTAAATGTTGTCTGTGATTTTCTAAGTAGATGGGAACTTTCCTCTGAAACCATATACTACTTGGTTCATTTCATAAAATACTACATGCTACCTTGATTTTTTAATTATGTGTGAGAGCAGCGCCCTTCATCAGGGTAAGAGTTCAGCCTTATCACAGTCTGTATTTCTCAGAGTGCCCTACCTAAGTCACCATTAAATACCCGTGACATGAATGGGTAAGTGTACGAATGGCAGATGGTCACAAATTCACGTTCGCAGGCTGCTTACTTAGAACAGGCAAAAAGACTTTACCTGTGCATAACAGATTATATAATATTAATCTTTTTCCTGAAAACTTTTCCATATACTAAAAAAATTATATTATATACACATTAGCTTAACACCATATTCCAATATTGATTTGTTGAATGAAAAAAAAAATCCTGATATGGATATGTTAAAAAAAAGGGTTACACAGTGAATTCATGTTTCCACACTCCCTCCCCATTCCAAACACATACCAACTACAGATCAATTCTTTAAAAAGATCAAAAATTGAGGCAGTTGTCTCAGTGAACCAGAAACGGCAAAGACGTTCATGGTGGTGGGTGGGGCCGTGGAACCTCTGGGCCTGCTCTCTGGAAATAAGTAGGGACGGCCAGGGGTTAGTAATCGGGGGTAAGAAGCTAAAAGTACCCCTGTAAAAACTCCTCCGCAACAACCGAAGTCGGGGACAATAGCTCCAAAAGGCACACTGTCAGGAGCTAACATTACACTCTGGCTTTCGATTGGGGGCACAGAGAGCAAAAGGCAAGAAATGGGGGAGATAAAAACAAACTTTCAATTCAAAGCGAGCGTATGAACTCAGTGAAAAAGATGTAGTGTGAGGAAAGCAAATGTGTGGGTGATTTGAACAGGGATAGTCTCCAGATCAGAGAAGTTTTATGAAATGTTCTGACAAAGATTTTTAAAGATTTTAATAGCATGCTTAAATAACTAAATGAATGAATACATTTTTCTTAAAAAATTAAAAAGGAGATAAGAATAGGTAGCTATGAAAAATAACTATAAACTTCAGAAATGAAACAGTCTTATAATTAAAAATGTAAAAGATGGAGTAGTCTAGATGGGCAAAGTAAAGCGGGAATTTAAAAACTGGAAGGCAAAAGAATAAAAGCATGAAAGATTTGTTCGCAGACCTGAAAAGCACAGAGGCTCCAGTACTTGTCTAATAGGAGCTGCCGCCGAAAGCACTATAGAGAAGCGACGTTTTAAGACATAATATCTTCAAATTTCAGGAAACGCATGAATCTTCAGATTGACAATGTACTGTCTACCGGGTAGAAATCAACATAAATCCAAATGGGGAGACATCATGATACAACTAAAGAACACAAAGAATTAAGAGACCATCTCAAAAGAGAGACAAGACAGATTATCCACAAAGAGAAAAGTATTGAAACTCCAGAAGTCAGATGACATCGGCCTAACAATCCAAATCACTGTTGAAAAACAACATTAACCTAGCACTGTATACCTGACCACTTTCATCATAGAAGGAGCTCAAAATAAGGAAGGTTTCAGACACGTAAAGTACACACTGCACAGGGCGTCTCATTTGAAGAACTGTTAAAGGATGTAATCTAAAAACATAGATTTGGCAAAATAGAGGATACCCAATTAAACTTGAATTTTAGATTAAAAAAAAAAGCCTTTTACCATAAGCATACCCCGAATTATTTACTGCTTGTCTGAAATTCAAATTTAACTTGGTTTCCTGTATTATATCTTGCAAACCTACCTCAAAAGAAAATGTGAACCCAGAAAGAAAACACAGGACACAAGAAACTATGCTGAGAGCAAAAACTGGTAAGATGGCAGTAAATTCATGTAACTATTAACTCTATGAAAAAAAGCACTTCTCAATATTTACATTATACCTTTAAAATAATTATAAAGTGATGACTTGTCTGAGCCATACATGCATTTTCTTTTAAATATGCAAGGTGTTGTCATAAATGGCCTTTGCACATTTCCATGTTAAAAGCAGTCTGTTTCTCCAGCATGCTTCGCAAAGCCTGATCTACAGTACGTGGCGCATGCAGTCAATCATAGGAGCCTTGCCTGAAAGTTATGAAGCAGTTTGTCTTACCCGACCTGCACCATGCCACAGGCCACATTCTTTTCTGCAGTCAAGTAGGTTTTCTTGAGGGGCTCACCTGCACTTTCTAGTCTTCTAAGACACTCAAAGACCAGTCTTTATGTGCTCACCATGCTGCAGCCACAGTCAATTTGTCTGGTAATCATTAAGAGGTCTGAAATGCACGCTACGATTCAGGCCAGCCCTTCATAACCAGAAAGTCCTATGAATGGCTTACTTTTATGGACTGTTAATCAAGATTGTTGAGTCTCACTTCATGTCAGAGATAGGCCCTTGGAAAAAAGCGCGCATTATCTTTTTTCTAACGTCCAAATAAAATTTGATTTCACGTGCACTTGGAGGAGCCATCTAAAAGGAGCCCTACAGTGGAAGTTTGGGTAATGGGCATTATCGTGCCCTAATGCATCTGTTTTGTAAACGCATTACGTTAAAGCAGAACAACCAGTGTGATAAAGTGACAGCAAAAGAAAGCCATGCGGACGGCTCTTTCCTATCTGCCTTCACAGGCTCCTCAGGCCAGCATGAATTCGGCTGGTTGGGACAGTGAAGAAAGCAAATTATGTCCTGCTGACTCGAGCTGATTTAATTACGCTAAAGCCAAGGGCAGGAACGGTGGCTTATTCATCGTTCATTACATATGCTTGGTCTGCAGCTTGGGAGGGCCCTGCCAATTACTGTGTGTTATACATACTGAATACTTTTACGAATTCTCAAGATTATCCATGAAAATGGAACATATGTACACCAGTACACAAGAGTATGGATGCCTTCTAGTTGTACACTTTGGTACTGCCCACAGCACCTGGACACATGCTAAAAATGTAGAAAATAATACTAAGTTGATTTTACACCTACACAGTCATGAACCAGGTATGTGATTTTAGTACATCAAAGGAGATATTTGCTTTCAATAAAAGGTTTCACTAAAGAGATTGGTCCCCAAGTACTCTCTGAAACAAATTCTACTTTAAAAACTTAGATTTATACCTAATTTAATAACTCATCTCATGGCAAAGTGACAGGCCGGTAAGAGTATTCAACATTCAGGGAAAAACTTAGCTTTAGAGTAAAGCAGTACGAACACACGAGGTTCCTATTATCATCACTGCCATGATATATTATTTCATTTAATTCTCATTCAGTATCAGACCTGTAGCATACTAATCAAGTGACAAATGACAAATGCCACTCTAGATGCATGAGAAAACAGAATTGTGTTGTTTGTTATGAGAAATAAGCAAACTATAACAACTCCATAGCGCTGAGGGTAGTGAGGCAGGTTTCAGGGCTCCCTGTGTGTATATGTAATAAATCATTCATTTGAAAAGATAATTGCCGCACTGCACGAGAGAAGAAAAAAACCCACTTTGAGGGCAGTGATTTGTAAGCTCCTCAAATTAACTTGTGCACAGTTGGTTCTTTGTTACTGAGTGCACATTAGTGAAAGTTGTATCAGGAACATTAGTTCACTTCATTGAAGGAAATAATGTAATTCTAGTTATTAATCATTTTAATTGTAAATGTGCTTGGTAAACCGAGGAGACATTTAACTGTAAGAACAGTGTGGAATGCTGAACGGGCTCCTTTTGAAAACTGCAGGATAACAGAGTCAAAAAGCTTTAAGGCTCTAGGAAAACTGAGTGTACATATGGAACATGAGAAAGTCCTATTTAATATTACTGACCAATTATATCACAAAGGCAGTGAAATTAAGCCCCTTTCTCACAAGCAATTTAAACAGATTATACAGAATGAAATCATATTATTTTGTGAGTCAATCTTCTCGATAGTGTAATTTAGGCGGTGCCTTTTTGAGGTACCATGAAATAGAATTTTCTGTGATACTTTACTCCGGAATCCATGCCAGAAGGTGTAACACTGTTTTTGCCAATAGCCTCATGAGACAAACGTAAGCCAGGACTTGGTGTTCCTGACCATCAGTGCGAATGACTGAAGAGGACCCGTCTGCCATGCTCCGTATGAACAGACCTTGCGAAGGTCACTTCATCCCAGCCATACCAGGAGAGGAAAGTTAAAAAAACAAAAAACCTCAAGCAAGTATTTAAAAGAGTCTCCATTCTATTTTTGCTACATGAGATAGCAAGTGATTCCTTGCAAATTTTCACATCTACTTCTACAGTATTTTTATAAATAGGAAGTCTTAGAACCTTGAACTAGCCAGTAAAAAAAAAAGAATATATTAGATAATCTTCTTTTCTTATTAAACATAACCAAGTAAATGTCAATTGCTCTGATTTCTATAATATTAAGTTCACCACACATGGTATATATATATATATCTTCTGTATAATACACACACACGTATCATACAGGAGGCCACATTGCACATAGAAACAGGTGGTTTGCAAGATGAATCCTGGCTGGGCCTCTTTTTACCTATGTGACCTTCAGAAAGCTACTCTCTATGCCCTGGTTTCTAGTTGCAATTAATAATGTCCAAATCCTAGCCCACCCCAAGAAAACATGTATATTCTTCAGCATTTAACACCAGGGAAAACTAGGACCATCTGACACTCTGGAGCGCTGCTAACAACTAGCCATGAAGGATTGTAATAGTGAAGGATAAGCCTAATCCTCCTCCATCTACAGTCTAATGGAGCAAGGAGACAAGCCTAATCACAGGGGACACTTCAGGAAACTACAGGTTTGGGGGCTAAAACTTGTCTGACAGACAAGATGTCTCTTCTTTATTCTCATGCACAGCCTCTATCCCAGGAGACAGAGTAATGACAGCATCAGGGAACTGGAATGTACCTACAGGGCCCTCTAACCTCGGGCATGGCAGGAGACAGAAATTCCCTGTAGCCTCCCTCCATGTGCAGGAAGCCCAGCACTGCCTGCGGCACTTCAGGACAATGTGGGGGACTCTGTTCCACCGGAGAAAGGACTTATAGTTGTAACCATGCCCCCTGTAACACCACTCTATTGACTTTGGCTTTTGAAGCAACTCATAAAAGTCTTGTTTGCAAGACAGTTAATCAAACGTTTAAAGGCACATTTACAAACATTGAAGGCCTGTTTATAAATCAGCCATCGGAGTTCTCTTTGGTCTGCACTTCTCCTGGCCAAATATCTTCAGGTCTCCGGGCCCTTCACGAGCTTGACTGACCTTACTGGCCAAAAGACAATGAACACCAAATACCCAAACCCCAAATTCAATCTCACCGGCAAAGTACAAGGTCATTGCTTCTAATGCCCTGCTCATTTTACTACTATGAATACATCCTAAAATATGGCTGGGCTTTCCATACAGATTGTCATCCAAACCTGTGACACCGTGATGTGGTTCACACCGTAATATATACATTTAGCCATCTATTCATTCACTGTAAAGTGCTGACCCCAGGCTAAACGATCTCTGCAGCTCACCTTGCTTGTACCGATCTCTGCTGTGGGTTCAAAATGAACTGCACAGAAGTGCCCAGGACAGTTCACATTTAGCTACATAGTTTTACCTACTGCCACTTAACATGTGTTCACTCTGATGTCTAATGCCCGGATACTTCGAGGTGGCCAGCAATACTCTGAGAGAAAAAAGGGAATCTCTGCTGCTGAATCATGTGTCAGCAAAGAAGCAGTACTGCTAGGTACATGTATGTGCTCACGTGTGCACATGCATGTGCCCGAGCCGGGACAGGAGGTGACCAGCATGGAGACCACCAAGTGATCTGTGATGTAATTCAATCTCCTGTGGATTCCATTGCAAAGTGATAGGAGGAAAGAAAGTTCCATAAAGTTTAAATGGCAGTGAAGCGATTCTAGCAACCATGCACTGAACCTCTCTCTCTATTCGTACGTGGCTAACCAGAGTGAGCAGGAGACGGTTCGCTGCGTGACCTTCACCTGCTGGGCTGCATGAGCAGAACGGGGCAAAACAGCTCAGGTCGCCGAAAAGCCAAAACAACTCTTGAGTCCATACCAATGAATTCAATTCAGTTAACCTTACCTTGACAAAAGGTGTTGTTAACCCTCTTAAAACCTTGTAAACATTCCATCATTTGGTTATATCCATGATAAGCTGTAAGGGAAAAAATAATTCTTTGTTACATGTGTAGTTTACCTTCTTACAATCCGAAACTAGTATACGTGATAACCAAAGCCATTTAAGGCAGCAGTAGTCTTACTCTCATTTCTAAGATACCAGTTCAACGTATATTCATTTCTTTCACATTATCCTTATTTTTCAGTACACTTCATATTTTGCATTAGCTATAGCACCAATTATTTGTCAGTAAATGCTGATTATGTTAAATAAAAGAATCATAAAATGTTTTATATTTTCTTCCCATTAGTAATTCCTTGTTGATATGACAAAGGACGGCTTTCTCCCCAGTGATTTGCTACAGGCATTTGAATTTTCTTATCACAGGCAGGGTCTGCCTGGGACAGCCCTGAGTTACGCGTGATGTTCCAGCAAAGTTCATTAATAGCACTCTGTTTCACTCTTGAAAGTGTCCCAGTTTAGACAGCACATCATATGCTCGCCCTAACTGCAGGATCATGTTTCCTAGTTATGAGCCGAGTCTTACTAATGTGAACCTGGAAAGAACAGGAGGTGATGATAAGAAGCTAGGAGATACAAGGGGCGCTCCTGTGATCAGTTGTGTGGACTCACCACCACTCAGAAAACTCGTTGACAATACAAATGGTGCAGTCACCAACTCACTAATAAAACCCTATTCGCTGAAACTTGGACACTCCAACATGAAACATGAATGATTTCTTGACATAGTTGATATAACATAATCTCTGGGACCAAGCAAACCTAGGTTCAAATCCTGGCTCTGCCTATCAATAACTCTGTGACCTTGGGAAACAAGCTTCCTGGGTTTCAAATGGCAATTCTATACAATGAGAGTATCGTGTCTACCAAGCATGTCATGGTTGTGGTGGAGCTTAGAGATAATTTATGCAAATGCCTGCAACAGTACCTGACAAAAGTAAGCACTCACTAAATGACAGATGTCACCATCATTTCCCGAAAAGAGGTATTCTTTTATTTAAAACATAACGAGCAGCCCTGACTGATGTGGCTCAGTGGGTTGGGCACTGTCCCACAAACTGAAAAGGTTTGAGTCCCGGTCAGGGCACATGCCAGTTTGTGGGCCAGGTCCCCAGTTGGGGGTGTGTGAGAGGCAACCAAGGATGTTTCTCTTGCACATTGATGTTTCTCTCCCTCTCTTTCTCCCTTCATTCCCCTCTCTCTGAAAATAAATAAAAAAAGTATTTTTAAAAAAATAATGAGCAGCAGAAAAAAGGGCATAATCACAATAGGTTAGGCTAGTAAAAGAGCTGAAGGTGGAGTAAAAAGGGAAAGCTAAAGTAGAAACACAACACACACACACACACACACACACACACACACACACAGAATGTTATTATGGAGAATGAAATTATTTTGCCCCTAACACAAGCTCTTTATTCTTAGCACTAATGGGACAGAGTGAGTATTTACTAGTGTCCTTCCTCTCCTCCTCCATTTCCTTTCTTTGCCTTATTTCCCCTATCTTCAGATCCTCCAGAATGCCAGGAAAAGGTTACCGTGAGAGACCTCAGATTAGTGAGCTAAAAAGAGAAAGAGAGGTCAGCTTGGGGGGAGTCGCCCCATTCAACTCCTGGGCCAAATGTCTAGTCTTCTCCCAAAAAGCAGAGACAATCTGGAGCAGCCTGCCTGCAGGGACTGTGGGCTTCCCGTCTGCGAACTGTTCAGAGGCGACAGAGAGACAGCCACTCGTCTGGGAGGTTTCAGCATCGTCTACCGCAAGGCAGATGATCTAAAGTCCTCCTCGGCCCAGGACTCAATATTAATTTTCTTCTAAAATCTTGTTTAAGGGACAAGGGACTTGCTCATGTCAAGTATATTTTTAATAGATTACAGACTATTTAATGAAATCGTTTGCAGATTTAAAATTAAGTTTTCACAGTAAAACCTGATCAACATTGAAAGGTCTTTCTGTACGTGGCTAAACAAAACCTTCAGACATTGAAGAAAAGCCACGTGAAAACGGAGGTCTGAACTCCTTGGAGTGGAAACAAAGACACGGGTCACAGAACCAGAGCACGGAAAGCCACGGGGAGTCTGCTCTCCTCCAAAGCAGTGTGATTCAGAGAGCGGTACCAACCCAGGAGAGGAAAGTTTCTAAATGACACAGGAAGAATGTGACCCCCAGTGCGTTTCTCGGGAGTGAGTCACTTGGTTCAGCACAAAGGAACTAAATGTCAAGATGTTCAGAGTTTACTCCATTCATGATCCGCACTGTCCTTCCTAAAGTGGATCAATCTCGTCGGCTTAAGCCAACATATGAGTTTATGTTCATCAGCCTTTAAAGTGTTAGCAACTTTGTACTTCCACATTCTCCCTCAATTTATCAAAACACAGAGCTAACAAAACCACATAAAACAGTGAATTCGTCCTCCATGACAAAATTCTAGATAAAAAAGATTAAAAGGTCTGGAGTGGAAGTTAGGGATTAAAGAGCTAAAACAAGTAGGAAAAAAAAACTTACGATTCCCTTTATCCCTGTCTTGAGATTTGGGGATTTAGAAAAGAGAGGAAAGATTAAAAAATGAAGCAAAGGATTTATAGAAAAGGGGAAACTAAAATAGATAAATAAGGTATAAGATGAAAAAACGTATCAGAGAGCAGAAACTTAGCCCCAAAACAAAGCTGTAGGAACTGGACTTCTCTCGTTCAGCCCCTAGACTGATCAGTAGGAAACATGCCACCCTCCGCAGCATCCCACAAACATGCACAGTCCGTGAAGGGCAGGCAGGTAAAAAAAGGGCAGTGTTTTTCAACGTTTTAGATACAGACTCTCTGAGCAAATGAAAGCTGGAAGTCTAACGCCGGTCTACCTAAATCCAAACTGCATGCTCTTCACATAACATCACGTGTCTCCTAGGTAGCCCTTTAACAGCTTCTCAACATAGTTTCAGGCAAATGGGTCTTTCAGCGAAGTGGGACCATTACACTCAACCCACTCGCTGGAAATCCACACTGTCCATCACTGTTGAATCAGCGTATGGAGTCCACTGGGGACACCCTGTAGTACTCCGTGTCCTTATTTGTGTGACTTTTCCCCCTAACTGAAGAATTCATTGATTATCAGAAACTTTAGTGGGTGTTTCCACAAATTGGTCCTCTAAAAGAAGAAAGTAATACAAACAAAATAGTGATCCTAAGCGAAATTAACTCTAGGCATCCAAAGACTTAGAGAACAGTGTAGGGTCCCAGCGGCCATAAGGGGTTAAGGAGAGGGTTTCTCACCGCGAGAGTGGTGTGGAAACCTGGTTTCTAACCTCAAGGCCGTTCTGGGCCCAGGCTATCTCCCAACTGCTAATTATCTGGTTGTTCCCATGGGCAGGGGGAGGGCATGGGCCCTTCTCCACAGGTGCAATGTGCTAATGAGAACCTTGTCCCTGGGAACTTGTAAGTTTTATCTCAAGGATACGCTTTGCAGCTTCTGAGGCACGGTGCTTAAAAGCTTTGCGCTCTTTCAATAAACTCGCCATGACCATCGGAGTCTTGGACCTCTCTGTTACCCATCCTCCAACCCTCACTTGCGAGGCCCCCCTGCCACAGCGGGCTGCGACAGAACAGGTCAGTTTGAGAGACAAGGAAGTCCAAATGAGAGACAATTACTTAAAACAAATGATTAGAATGAAAGAATAGGTTATCAGACAAACATAGGAGCAGTGATGCTAAGAGGAAGATTTGGTTGAGGATATCAGCCACACCAAATAAAAATTATCCAGTTGAAGCAAATGAGAAATCCCTTGCACCATAAAGTATTTTTAAAAAAACTATAAAAATCTTCAGTTTTACAAGGCGAAGAAAAATGACTGAGAAAAATATCACGTGCTCTCTTGAAAAAACATGACGAGTAAGTGTAAAAACATTCTACTTAAATCAATTTATCTTTGTCTTTCTAAAAAAATATTAGAAATCAGTCTTCCAGAGTTAATACTACATATAAAAAGTAAAAATTCAAAATCTAATTGAGAATAAAGTAACAGAAAGATGTAAATCTGGACTTACTCGAATTAACATGTTCTGAAAAGCAGATTTGACAGACTAATCGAAGCATGTGGGTGCCCATACAGAGTGACGTCACCGAGCACTGTGATGGAGTGAAAGCATGACTAGGAAGAAAAGGGGCGGTACTTGTCCTAGTCATTTTAAGTTTCTCTTTTACCAATCAGCAGCCAATTGTTCTTCATCTGAGCTGTTTTTCCTTGATTGAATTTTGAAAACTTAGAATATAACAACACCAACAACAGAAGTTGTAGCTGTTGGTAAAAATTTCATTCAGGAACTTTATTCTTTTCTTTGTTTTTTAATGTATTTTCCCCATTATCATTTATTCCCTTTATCCCCTCTTCCATCTCTGCTCCCCTCCCTCCCCATAGCAATCGCTGACTTCAACTGAGAAATCACAACTGCACTGACTTCTTATGGGGCCTCTCAGATATAATAATTATCATTTTAAAAGCTATCTTGTTTTCTCTTCACCTGAGAAAATAGAGCCTGTTTTATTTGGCACATCACATCTTAAAAGATTTTTTAAAAGTTTTGTGATCTAACTGAAGAAGGCAACTGATAACCGTACTTATTAAAAAAAAAAACAAAATGGGTATGAAACTTCTCTCCAATCTATAAGGTTTCTGGAAATGCAAATTATTGCAACGTGTTCTACAACTCAGCAAGAGTTCTTTGAAAGTCTAATGTCTTGCCATGAAAACGGTAGTCATAAGGAAACAAATGCGCCACATGAGCCTGCAAAGGAATGAGGAACTGTCACTTACATGGCTTCTTGGGGCATTTCTGGCATTTGTGAAAGCCCCAGGAGGTCCCCACGGTTCCGCAGCAGTCCTCCTGCTTCGAGAGGCCGGGGAGCGCTTTGCCACACTGCAACGACAGGTGTGTAACATGCAGGTTAATCGAGTGCCAGACACCCAGCGCTAGGGCACTGCTATGTTTCAGCCACATTATAAAAACGGTTCTGTTGTTACCAACAGAATTGGGGGGGGACCTCTAAAACTTCAAAACAAAACACCGTAGCAGAATAAAGATGACACTGAAATGAACAAGCATATTTTCCAGAGCTTCTCAGCTCGAGTCTTAGAAAAATCCATCCCTGCTTAGGGCACTTCGTAAAACTTGTTTCCAATGCCTTTTGTCTTAACAAAACCCAAAAACTAAAAGATCAATAGAAACTTTTACCATTTTAGTTTCAACTATCTGTTGACATCTCTCCTGTGGATCATCAGGGAACAGAGCTATGAGGGCATGGCAGGTGTGTAAACCTTGAGAAGGTGGCACAGACCCCATTCACAAGAGGCTTCTGGTCTTCCTATAACACCATGGCCTGGGCAGGGAAAGAGCAGGAGAGGACAATACAAGAAATGGCCACTGGCCAAGCCAGATCAGCTCTGGCAGAGACAAAGGCTCCAGGCAGCCAAGCGGTCTGACCCAGGAAGGTCGGCCAAGCTAGGAAGACACGGGCAGGTTTAAACAAGACCAGGAGGCAGAAGAGCGGGCTCAGAGGCTGCTGGAAGAACTCAAGTTGTCAAATGTAAAGATCCATTCCATGACCTTGGCTAATCACAGGCGGTCAGAAGAGGCGGAGAGGCAGGGGCCTGAAGTGAGACCAACTCAGGGGGGTTGGAAAGGTCTAAGGAAACAGGCCCCACCCTGTGTACCAATCCTGAGGGCAGCCATGCAGGGCAGCGGGGTAGAGGGAGGCATGTGTCCATTCCCCACATCTCAGAGGTCAGTCTCTCGGCCTTCATCTGCCTCAACCTCTACAAAACCCTCTCAGCGGTTTCAAGAGTAATCTTCCCAAAGACGAGTCCGATCACATTCCTCTACTGATGGAAAGCCTTCCGTGGCTGCCATTGTCTGAAAACTGCAAGCTCCATGGCATGTCAAAGAACAGCGGTCCCCAACCTTTTTGGCACTAGAGACAGGTTTCATGCAAGACAATTTCTCCTCAGACCAGGGTTGGGGTGCGGGGATGGTTTCGGGATGATTCAAGTGCACCCCATTCTAGCTCACCTCCCGCTGGGCATCCTGGTTCCTAACAGGTACCCAGGCCCCCTCAGCTTAATCACAGAAGCCTTAAATCTGAAATGTAAAGCAAGGAACAGGGAAGAGGAAGCGATGCTCCGGGCGCAAGAGTAGAAACAAGTGGTTATGTTAAGAAAAGGTGAAGGGACTGAGAAGTACAGACTGGTAGTTACACAGTAGTCATGGGGATGCAAAGCACAGCATAGGGAACGCAGTCAACAGCACAGGAAATACAGTCACAACATAGTAATACCTATATATGGGGTCAGGTGGGTACTGGAAATATCGGGGGGGACATGTTGTAAAGTATATGATCGTCTAACCAACATGCTGTACACCTGACACTAATAGAAAATAATACTGAATGTAAACTATAATTGAAAAGAACTCTTTAAAGAAACAAAATTGTTTTAAAAGGACACAGAGGCCTCCGCCGTCGCGTTCCGCTGCCCCAGTGTGCTTTCTGTTTACTTCCAGCTGTATCAGCCAGACTTCTGTGAGACACCAGTGCCCATCACGCATTGATTGTTCTTGAACACCACCCTTTAGATTCTTCTCTTAATCAAGCAAAGCTCTCAACACTTGCTGATTTTATATGCTCAAAATTTTAGTAGCAGTTAAAATCCAATTTTCACCTTGGATTCCTAGAATGTTTTATTTGGTAGGGCAAAAATAAATCATTTCTCTCTACCAGGCCTCAAAAAAGGTCCGAGGTTTTCATTACAGGACTCGGGCCGCTTTATCCCATGGCCTTGTTTTTGCAGGTCCACAGCCAAGAGCAGCACCAGCCATCCAAATCGATTAAATAAATGGCCATGTAGGTGGTACCACGACACCACATTCTTCCCAAAACCAGGTCTGCACAGTAGGAGACTGGGCTGCAAGGGGTGAAGGCAGGCTCACAGCAAGGCACAAAGTTCTGTGTGTACCCCTTTAGTTTTTTAACTGTCAGGAGCTTTCAACAAGCCGTCAGAAACTCCACCTGTGAGCGCTCTGCAGCCATACTCAGGGCTCTCACACATGCGACCACCCAACTCTACTAGGTCCTCCCTGGATGCTGGAATATATCCAGAGGAAAAGAAGGTAAAGGAAGGATCTTCTCTCTTCCATGTCAAAAGGCTGCATTGGAGAGAACCACAGGGATGGTTCCCCCAGGGATGCTAGCATTCAGAATGTCCTTTCCGACTGGAAGATTCTGCTTCTCCATGACACAGAATCACATGGCCACAGACTGAGTCTGCCTAACTACATGTTTATGCCCAGCCTGAGGCGAGTTTGACAAGTTAAAAACACAGATGGAATTTCTCCTATGTGAATCATTCACCACAGTTTCAGAGAAAGCCAGTCTCTCGTTTTAAGGCATACCTTGTGCATAAGCAACCCAGGAGAAGTGTGCTAAGTTTATAGCCCAATGTTTAGCTAATTCAAGTCAGAAAGAAAAGTCTGTCCTGTCAAATGAGCAATGTGCTGTAGCTCCTCAAAAAATGCACACAAGTCTGGGCTGCAGATGAAGGGGCCCTGGAGCCCCACACATCCAGGCCGGGGCTCAGCAAAGGCATGACCCACCAGAGCAGTGCAAGCAGAGCGGCGAAGGTTCTGGCAGCCAGGCTGCCTTCACCCCTCTGTGGGGACTAGGAAAAGGTGACCTTTTGGGATGTGTTCTACGCCGAGCAGCATGTGGGCTAGATCCCGATTCGCCCCCTCAGCGGGTGTGCTGTGTGGGTATAACCTATAATGTGTCATGACTGCTGGCCACTTGCTACGCCCTCAGACACATGAAAAAGCTCAGATATTTCACTAGTAAAAGGGTCACTCCATGAAGATGGCCACCATTCAAGGACTAGAATTTAGTATGACTAATGAATACCTTTTTAAAAATGGTAATATCAAAATACCCTTATGAATTAGCTCTATCACATAAATATATATATAACTCATTTTATTTTATTATCATTATACAATAAAGGATAAAATATTTTGAGTTTGAATGAAGACCGTTTTCTCAAAGAGAATATGGCACTGAGCCAAGGAGCAAATACAACAAAATGTTAAAATCATACAGATTCTTTAACTGTTTCTAGAGATTGCACTGCAGGCAGACATGAAAGGAGAGGGAGTGCTGATTCACTGCGACTCAGCAAGAGTACGTGGGACCATGTCTGGGCAGGAGCTGGAACAGGTCAGTGCCTCAACTGCTGTACTGGGCAGATACATTCCAACGAGACGGAGCAGCTCTAGCCACGCCAGGGTCCACCACCAGCTGGGAGAGGACCCAGGGGCGGAAGGGTAAGAGGGGAGGAACAGACCAAGGCAGGCCAAACGCAAAGGAGCAGAGACTGAGTGGGGAAGTCAGAGAAGGAGGTGGGGCTGAACAACAGGGTTTTCCAAACTTGTGATTCCATCTGAATTGGAAGATCAAAACTAACCAAAAGACAGGGAAAAGGAAACATCCCGTTTCTTTTCTCAAAGGAAAAAAAAAGTTTTAGACTGCTTCCAGTGAAATATTTGGCATCTTCAAAATAATGGCAAACACAGAAACACTGATAAAGAAGAAAAGGAAGGGGAGGAAACAATGAAATGTTTTTATAAATGTATAGTTTTTTTACAGCTGGTACTTCTTCTCAAAAGTAAGTAAGAATTATTGGAATAGAGTACTCATTCATAGGGAGAAAAGGAAGAAATTATATTTAAGATAAACATGATCAGTAATCAACAAAGAACAAAAAAATGAAATTGAGTAATTATTAAAGGCCCACTGGCTATTCTTCTCAAATAGCAGAAGGGAACTGAAGCTCTGCACAGATGAGCTCTTTTCCCAAAGAGAGATGTCCTAACACAAAGCAAAGGCATCTCCACGCTCAGAGGAGTTAGTGCTTGGTGAGTTGAGAAACTGCCCTTCCCACACAGTCATGTCCCCAGTGGGCCCCATGAAAACTAGTGTAGGATAGCAGTAGCCGAGAAAATGACAAGAGTATAGCTTTCGAACTTGGACCAACAGGGACCCAAGTCATCACTTTACCAATTACCACCTGCATGACCGTGGGCAAACCTCTCTCAACCTTTGCCTACTTCCTCCCCCATAAAATGGAACTAAAAATGTCCATGTTCACAGAGCTCTCAAGAGGACTGAGACAATAGATCGGAGACAGATTCCCCATCAAACAGCCACGTGGCCAGCATGCACTAGGCTCGCACTCAGTATTAGATTCCTTTCTCCGGGGCCCTCACTTAAAAACCCGGGCTTATTTAACAAAGGACCAAGGACTCTACCAGTTACTTGATATACAATGCCCCAGAGTCAACTTAGGAAGAAGTAACATGTAAGTAAATAATTAAGTTAGATATAAAAATAAGTAAATAAAGTATTCTTAGGATTTTGCTTGAAATGGTCAGGTTTTCACAAAAGTGAAAAAAAGGCTAGTAAAAAAAGTGCTCAGAAAATAAATGCTGTGAAGGATTTATAATTATATGGATTTTATTTTAATTCTACTCAAGAAGCATAGTATGGTATCACTGAATTACAATAATTCAACCATAATATCAGTGCTCAAGCAGCAGAGGATTTTAATTTGGGGACATCAAGATCTTTCTGGTTATGCACCATGTCTTCGTGCCAGAAGACTGAGACTAAAAAGCCAAAATAACAGAGCCAACTGTGCATCTCCTCCCCACAAGCATCTGTGACCCAATCATAAAGCACTGGAGAACATAGGATTCCCTAATACAGATCCCAGATAATATATGGGTCTTTCCGTGCTAACCAAGTGCTACAGACTAACGTTTGTATGCCCCTTCCCTCAAGTTCATTGTTGAAGCCCTGACCCCTAATGTGATGGTATCTGGAGGTGGGGTCTTTAGGACATAATTGGGTTTAGATGAGGTCATGAGGGCAGGCCCTTGTGATGGGATTAGCGTCCTTATAAGGAAGAGGAGACCAGAGCTCTTTCTCTCTTTGCCATGGCAAGAGCACCATGAGTAGGTGGGTGTTGCCAACCAAGAAGAGAAGCCTACTAGGAAATGAATCTGTCGGCACCATGGTCTTAAGACTCTCAGTTTCCAGAACTATGAGAAAATAAATGTTGGTTGTTTAAGCAACCCAGTCTATCATACATTGTTATGGTGGCCTGAGCCACCTTATATAGATAGCAATGGTTTCTTGCGAATCCTCTATTCCCAGAAGGGATGGTCGAAGGGACAGATGGAAGAGTAGAAAGAATACTGGAGTAGAAACAAGAAAGCCTCAGTTTTAGTTCTCACCAACCACAAACTCAATATAAGATGTGAAGCAAATGAACTTACTTCACTGGATTTTAACATTCTCATCAACAAAATTTTAAGGATAGGCTAATACTCATTGAAGTGCCTAAAATCTATGATTTCATGCAGGCTCTGATTCACAGGTGATATCCTGGGAGTTACAGTGGAAGGGTGTCTTGTGTCAGGGCGAGCCTGTGAAGGTCAGTGTTCCTCAAACATTACCTGCCTCCCTGGTTGACACACCGGAGTCCACGATGGCACCTGCTATCCAGTCCGAATGTCACACCCTGACCTGCACCAACTCGATCAGTGATAACCAGAATGGGCCTCCTCCTCTTTACCCTGCCTCATGCCTACCCCTTTTCTGCCAGTCTATACTTAAAAAAAAGCACCCCTATGTTCCTGACAGTCACCATGGCTCGTTAATGGCTCCTTTCTAGATTATACTGTAATTACTAATTATAACAGATTACATATTATTATTATCAATAGGCAAAAATATCAGAAATGATTGGAGACGGTCATGGAGATGCAGATGTTGCCGACCTTGAGCTGTGACCCATTATAAAGTCACGTTATGGCCACGGCAGTGTCCCATGAATTATTCCACCTGTGCAGTTGCCATGCTCCCCCTGCCCTCCCCCCACACACACACCCAGAAGTATCTTATTCCAATGTTCTGCCATAAAACTTTGAGGTATTCTGGCAAACAGAAGTTACAACCTCAGTACAATGAAACTGGCAGAGGGATGCGAATGCCATTTTTGGAAATCTTGGCCTCCTTTTCATAAAAACAAGAGTGAGGTCCCTTATGGGGAAAGTTCCACTGTATGTAATGCGCTGGATTAATCCAAACTTCTGTCACAGCTCCTCTTTGTTCCTATCATCAGTCTTTTTGCCATGACATAAACACATCTCTCCTCTGGCAAAGTGACTTTTTGCCCATCTCCCGAGCAAAATGGTAGTTCTTCTGGCCTCTGGACCAACTATGGCTCCAAATTCAACTGGAAAACCCCACGAGAGCTCTTCAAGTCCATGTACTAGAACATTAAATATGTTTATATCCGTGTGCCAATAAGAAAGAGGGTCCAAATCTCTGAACCCTGTCACCAATGCAGCCACAGCCACATTATTTGATCAACTTGTTCTAAAGGCCTGTTGTCATAAAGGAGAATATTGTACGATGGAGTGCTGGCAGGCTAACAAGCATTGTCTCATAAGAAGAAGAGGAAAATGCTTAAATACTTCCAGATTTTCTAAAAGAACTTGTAAAAAATTTGCTTTGGCTTGAGCAGAACATTCTTTATAAGCAAGGTTTTTTAAAAAAATCCACCCAGCTTTCTTTTATTAGAGTAATTAAAACAATGTTAGGTATTTGGGGGTATCTTATACAACCATAATCCTCTGATATTTCAGGCTATTGATTTTATAAAGTATCGACTGTGACTAGGGCATTAACTGCTGGAAAGGTATCCACATCGATTTCTGAGAGTGTATTTGTTTAAAGCCTGTGGAAGCCAAACCATGGGCTTCAAGGAATTCCAGACAACTACTTTAGTTTATGAAATGGTATTTTAAAAGTTACACCAAGGCAAAAAAGGTTTTAAAGTAACATACAGAAGGAAAAAAATTCTTAAGCATGAAACTTCTGAGTTGACATCTTTTATAAAGAAATGGTCAAAGTTGGGCTGCTTTTTCTTCCACCTCTACAATGATTTGAGCATTTCACAAGTCTACCAGGCTGTGATATATGCGTCTTGCTATTCTTAAATTGCAAAAAGGGTAATTAAGTATTGGCATGACTGTATTTCTGCCATGCTAATTCCTATTAGCCATTCTTTGCAGCAAAACAACACAAGTCACATCATAAATCTTAGTACTACATGGTGAAAATAAAATACAAAATTTATTTTAAGTTCTATTACCAAGAATGTGTCTAAAAAAGATATATTTGTATTGAGGGAGGAAATAAAGATGGGCACATAGGGATGGTTACTATTACTATGGCAACCAGATCACTCCCAAATGATACGCATGAAGACCTCATCTCCCCAGCGCTTATTTCTGCAACTGTACTGGGAGAAACGTTTCTATATTAAACTTCAATGTCTGTCAGTTTCCTTTTTGTCTACATAGAGCTACTGAAAGGAACAAAAACTATTTTGGACCTCACAGCACGATGTAAATTATAACACGTGCTTCTGGGACCTCACAGCACGACGTAAATTATAACACGTGCTTCATTTGGTTAAGCTTTCAGTTTTCTGTGTCTTATCCAAGTACACAGAACTCAAAACTAATAATTACTTGTGGTCTGGTTGCAAGTAGTGTAGATAAACTGCATGCCACAATCACACTGATAGCTTTTTCTAGTTCTCTGCAAGCAGGAAATCGCATCTGTCCTGACCATTGCCCTGCCACTTGGCAGGAACATTTACAACTCACCTAAGAACCACTTGCTTCCCTGCTAGCACCAGATCCCTGACTGTATGAGTCAGCTGGGGCTGCTATGACAAAGTATTATACCATGGATTGAGACAAAGGTGGGGTAGGGTAGGGGCTTGAACAACAGACATTCATTTCCTCATTGTTCTGGAGAGTCAAAATCCAACATCGACGTGCCAAGCAGAGCCAGTTCTGGTGAGGAGTCCCTTCCTGACCTGCAGGAGGCCGCCCCCTTGTTGTGTCTTCAACATGCAGAGAGAGCAAGGTCACCGTGTCTGATAAGAACACTA
>PVKM010020050.1:0-23663 GCA_004027735.1 Carollia perspicillata | reverse complement strand
AGGGAAGAAGAAATAATTCTTGAGCATAGATTGAGATTTAAGAGGTAGAGACAACAGGATTAGGAAAATGAGGGCGGAAAAGTACAAGAATGTCCTGGGCCACCTGGTTCATTGCAGTTGCAGTGTGACATGGGGGTGGGGCAGATGGGAGCAAAGGAGATAAATGTGAAAGGTCAACGGCAGCCAGCGAGCAGAGGACCTCTAATGCCATGGGAAGGAATTAGAACTTGATTTCTGAGACAACTGCAAGTTCTTAAATATTCCTGAACATGAGAGTGACATGAAACAAAGTACTATTGGTCTCATTTGCATATTGGTCTCCACATGCAACACTTTGAGGGAAGGAGCCTTTAGCTGAAGTAAATAATAATTGTAAAAAGGAACGTTTTAAAAATACTTATTCCAATGGTGTCTTATGTTAGTCATATTTCTAAGTAAGCTTAGGCAATCTTAAGTCCTCCCAGGCACCAGAGCACAGTAAACTACCACTTCAGAAGATCTAATCCTGTATGATTAAAGTGATTTTAAAATGTCATTTCTTAGCTTATAGTACTTATCACATTTGCACAAGGAGAACACATATTCTTCATGTTTTCACAAACTCTGATTAAACCACAGAGATTAAGGAACCTTAAACCAATATACTACTGTAAAAACTTACACTATAATGTCAAGGACCATCCCCTAAGGACACAGGAGTTTTTCTCTCTTTTGTTCTCTGCTTCCTATGAAACCAGGACTGAACCCTTTAACTGCGCCCCATTTCAAGTCCCCGTGTGTCACCAGAAGGCTATTAATCCTTGCAGCTGACCAGCTTGGAGTGTTCGGCAGCATTAAGATTTTCATAAATGTACCTTTAAAAAAAGAGTTAAGCTGCTAAGTAAGTTTTAAATTTGGAAGATAAAATTTCATAAGGCTTTTAACAAATAAAACAAAACTCTCAAAGGGTATGCCCTCTCCCCAGCCAAAACAAACAAACATACAAACAAAAAAACCAACCCCCAAAACAACATATTACCATGTTAGGATTTCACACATTTGGCTGAGTAAAAATATGATTGATTATTTAGTCTTCTAATTCTGGTTTCATAATTTTTTAAATTGTGATGCAAGCACTATAGAATTATAAAGAGACTATCCTGCTGAACTGAGAGCTATGCCTTTAGCACCGGCTGTGATTGCAATACTATGACTGCAGCCCAAAGCTCAGACACGGTGCTGCGGGTCACTCATGGACCACGATGTACTAAAGCAGAGGTTCTTAACTCAGAGTGACGCTGCCCCTCCCAGAAGACATTTGGCAGTATGTAGAGATGGATGCGGGGATACAACTGGCACCAGACTGCCACTGAACAATCTACACTGCATAGGACAGCCTCTCACAACAGAAGGATCTGGTCCAACGTGTCAGTGGTGTTACAGCCGGGAAGCCCTGTACTAAAGAACTGCATGAACAGCATTTCCATCCTTCCTCTTGGCAGACATGAAAATCACTTTAATTCATGCAATCTGAAAATCAGAAACAAGGAAGTTCCTGAAGATTAAAACAGATCATTAACCCTGGCTGCTGTGGATCAGTGGATTGAGTACTGGCCTGCGATCCAAGGGGTGGCTGGTTCAATTCCCAGTCAGGGCATATGCCTGGGTTGTGAGCTGGGTCCCCAGTGGGGGACACACAAGAGGCAACCACACGTTGATGTTTCTCTCCCTCTCTTTCTCCCTCCCTTCCCCTCTCTCTAAAAATAAATAAATACAATTTTTTAAAAAACAGATCATTATTATGCCTCCTTTTGACGCAATGAACTACCCCCTGATTTTTGTAAGCATGACCTGAAGGTGCCTTGCACAGATTTAATTCCATCAGTGGTAATGTGTTATACACAGATACACAAACATTGTCCTCAGGACATCTTCAAGCAGATCTTCAGGAAGGGCAGGTGCGGCTGAAACTCAAACAAGGTTCCAGATGTGTGGTATTTTCTGAGTTGTAAGTCACTGATGATGTTAAGATGCACCATCAGTTAAAGGACAGCTTTTGGGAACGTGGCAAATAAATGCCTCTACTTAAACATGTACGTCAATTGTAAAATGCGAACCCTTTTTAGAGATAGCAAATATGCAAAATCTATAAAGCATATTAAGTATGTGAGCAGATATACTAAGTTCTTCTTTCTAAAAAGAAATAGAAAAGTAGATTAAGTGTATAAGAAGATACACTAGACTCTTGTTGTTAAAAGAAACAGAAAGACTGAAATATTCTCCCTGTGATCTTTCTCAATCGGGTAGTCTCAGCTCTTTTTCACTTAAGTTTTTACGTTGTCCCCTCCACCGGCCACCACCCTTCCAGGAAGAGGTCATAAGATGCAGGGTGGGTCGCAGTACCTCCACTAGATCCTCACAAACAAGAACAAACTAATACAAACTTCACAGGTTCCCTCTATTTTCCTCCCTTGGGATTTCTCCAAGTCTTTGACTGTGCATTGATACTGCAAAGAACAGCTACCCTAGCATCACTAGAGCATATGACTTCATTTAACTAAACAAAGAAATAAACACACTTAGACGCAATGCATACGATACTTGAAATTATTTTTAAATTCCATCTAAAAGCCAGTGACACCACTTACACATAAAGTAAAACTTATTGTAAAACCTATATATTTGCTTATTGGCATATTATCTGCTTGTTCCACTGGAAGTTAAAATCCATGTGAACAGGGATTTTGTCTGTGTTTAAACGAGTGAGTGAATGAATGAGTGAATTTCTTCTTCCAAACAGCAGAGTCATTATACAACTGCAGGCTTCTTTAATTTTCACACTAATGATGGGAGGCAACAGGACTCACTTCATGGTACTAACTATACATGTCCATTCATTCATTCCCTACTAAGTCTTTCAGGACCTGCCCCTGCCACCTTTCCAGTTTTCCCTCATGTCAAGCCCCCACTGCTCCCTGCAGCGCTGGCCTTGGGTCAGTTCCCAGGAAGCTCCATGCTCTTCTGTCTCAGAGCCTCTGCCCAGAACACCCTCCTCTCCATCCACAGCCCCTTCAGATTTCTTTGGGAAGGCTTCCCTGACCACCACTTAAACTGGGTGCACTGCCTGTATTGGACAGTTTCACAGTTTCTCGTGTTTGGTTTGGTCTGGTTTTCATTATAGTACCTATCACAGTTGTCAAATATATTTGTGGAATTATTTGCTTGATGTCTTTCCCCACCCCATACCACTCACTGTAGGCAGAAGCCACATCTGCCTTGCTCCCCATTCATAGCCCCACGGTCTAGCACGGTGCCTGTCAGGTAGCAAGTGCTCGACCACTATTTATTGAATGAATACATGAATTGTGTTTCTAGGAGAAAAATCTGTTACCAAATATATGAGTCCATGTTCTACTGCACTGTTCTTCCTTGGACTCAAGGTAGGTGCTTAATCAATACTTCTTGGTTAATTGAGATCATCATTTATCTACTGCAAACTACATTCTCGGAAGTCTATGTGGCCCTAAAAGAACTTGTTGCAAAACTGCTCAGAACTCAACTGCTTTCTATTCTTTTTTCAACATAATAATAATAAAGCAGTTTGCTTTTTCCTTTTTTTCCCACTTAATTTATTAGCTGTTCTGGCATTAAGAACATAACTGGGTGGAAAATGGTGGTCAGGAAATCAATTATTCGGATAATGAGCATTCATTTCTATGTCTGTATTTTAAAACATCTGGAAACAGATTTTAATTCTCCTCTAAATATTTGGCGTCTTATACTCACAGCCTCTGAGATAATCTCTCCCCACTGCTGTTCCTGAGAGAAAGATTCTCTGTTTGACAAAATAGGTATTTTTGTTAGAGAAGAATTTATGGAACATTGAAGATACAGAATAGCAAACTCCTAAGCTAAGAGGATTAAGACAATTTTTTTAAGAGGAGGAGCAAGAAAGAGGTCTTTCATGCAGAGAATTGTAGAAAACCACAATTCCATATAATCCCATGTAACTAAGGAGCTAGGCACATAGGAAGCCTTGGGGAAGAGTGTGGAATTCTTGAGGATCCAGACAAAATGACTGCAGCCTAAAGGAGCTAAAGAGAGACACCAAGACAACAGGAAATCAGAAATAACTATAAACCTGAATTTTATTTGTATACTTCACCTTAAAATAGTTTCTTTACATTCATCTTCCCCACCTATGGTTACCAGGACCTCTGTCGCTAGGCAGTTTTTATTCAAGTGTGTGGAACCCTTCAAACAAAATTCCAGAAATCTCAGGAAATTGGGGGGAAATTTGAGAACTGCAGCCATCCTCTTGGAAAGCCTGAGATAGGAAGCTTAACCCCTGTTAAAGGAATCACCCTCATCTTGGCTTTGGTTGCTCCTTTCACAAGCTAACAGTAGTCGGACGGGGGCTCATTCACCGCCTCAGAGCCTTTTTGTCCATTTCTCATCCCAGTTGTCCTCCTTTGGGTCTGTCAGATGCTTCAGATCAGCAGCCCAAAGCCCTGCAGCCTCTTCTTGTCCCACATAAACCAGAGAGGAAGCAGAGCGTATTTGGGGCTCCCCAGGGAAAGGCCTCCCCAGGGAGGGATCACCCATCCCTGAGAGCACTGACACCGAAGAGAGAGCTGGGTGCTGGAGGAGGAGCAGACATGGCCAGAAGCCAAGAGCAGCCATGCCGACTCTGCACCTCCAGGTCAAGGGAAAAGATTCTTCTGTTGAACTGCACTCCTGCTTTACTGTCTTTTGGTGCTTTCTTATTATTCTTCCATTGAAATTAGAAAGATCCAAGAAATAATGCAATGGCTCTGACTGTATTCAGGGTTGTGATATTCACAAGCAGTTCAACCAGAGCACGGTAAGACACCGCCTCTCAGGGTGCCTCATCCTTACCAACTTAAATGCACAATTCTGTCTTGGCCTCCAGGAGAAATGCATTGGGGCTGAGACTTAATTCTCAATGTCAAGAAGAGAAAAAAAAACAACACACTTTAGACTTTACTTAGCACAACTTCAAATATCTCTTTACTGTTCTACAGATGTCATTCAGAGGACTGACCTACCAAATCTGGAATACAGACTTTTCACTTTCACTTTCTTGTGACGTTCGGACGAGCCGTGTTACTCAGCAAATACTTACTAATAAGCCGTAGAGACTTGAAGGGGATAAAGGAAGTGGGACAAGTGAAGTGCATTTATGGTTCATTTTATATCAACTTATCTCCCTCCTCTGCAATATCAGTAAAATACGAAA
Organism: Carollia perspicillata; assembly: GCA_004027735.1. Classification (NCBI taxonomy): domain Eukaryota; kingdom Metazoa; phylum Chordata; class Mammalia; order Chiroptera; family Phyllostomidae; genus Carollia; species Carollia perspicillata. The sequence continues at coordinate 18,424 of PVKM010020050.1, read as the reverse complement.
CAAGGGTTGATTCTTGCCCACGTTTATTTCATTTCTGTCATTTGCTCCTCATATAAAACTACCTGACAAAGTAAATGTTGGATTACTATTTATGCTTTGTTTACAAACAGCCCCCAAAAAGTATTGCCAGGGCCTAAGCCATAACACCTTGCTTCCAAATCTTGGCTGGCTCTCATCTGGGGCCAGGAGCACATTTTGAAAAGTCTCCACAAAATTCATATACCAAGTTTCCCTTTCTGAAAAGCCAATTTCCTGAAATTCCATGAGATGACTTCTGAGACCCACATCAACACACTGAGAAAGTAATAATGGTCCTGTCTTAACAGGAAACGCACTGCTGTGGCCACTGCCGTCCCGATGACACTACAGTGGGGCTTCAGAAGAACCTTTTCCGAATTAGAAAGCATCCCTTCTACCTCCTGCCCAGTATCTGCTTAAATTTTCCATACCAAATGAGTAGATCCAGAAAGTAAGGCGGGGCATGTACATGTATGTATTACCTTTTTTTTTTTTTTTGCCAGGAAGTAAGATAGGTTTTTACATGATCCGTTATCTTGTTTTGTGTCTTAGGTAAATTTCTTATACTCAGATAAGGTTTCTATTTAATCAGAGTCACCAGAGAAGAGAGAAAATATTATACAAATTTAGACTGGGTCCATAGTCTTCTTTTTCAGTAACATGAATTTATCAAGAGTTAAAAATGGAAATGTATACCTCATGGCAAAGCTCTAAGCTAGTCTTTTCTATTCACCAAGGACCAAAACATATAGACAGGCAACAGCCTCACTAGGAGGCAATAACTTTGCATTCTGAGTCATAAGGTACACAGTTTGAAACTCAGGCATTCAGAGAGGTGAGAGGAGTAACTCACAGTATGCAGTCACGTGTAGCCTCAGGCCCGCGAGCCTCCCACAGTAACGCCGCGGATTTTATCACCAGCGGTTCTGTGGCCCTGCAACCGAGACCACTCATAATCAATGAATGTGTTACTTGCAGATTTGACAGCTCAGTTAAGCAGTTTGTATAAGGCCGTTGCGTTTAATTCTGCTGTAGTTGCCGTTACAAACAGGAAACAGGAAACATACCTACAAGAACGCTGACATATTTCAGTCTAATTGGTCTTTGTTTGTATCACAGGGGGTGATAGGTACAGTCCCCAAAAGAGCAGGACTCATGTCCCAGCATTTCACAGTCTAAAGTCCTTTAGACAGGTGTTATGCAAGCGATTTATTCTAGGGAGGAACAGGCATTCTTGGTAACATTCAAGCTTTATGGCCTTAATCCTGCAAGGACTATAAACTTTAGGATAAATTCATGTATATATACACATACATATGCATTATATATACATAGCTATGTAATGTATTAAGTAATATATTGTTTTAAATATATACATTATTTAAAATAATAAATAACATATTAAAATAATGTATATAACTTTTCCTGAAATACATAGAAACTATCATTCAGCAATCTTTTGGCTATAAATAACAGAAAACCCAACTCAAATTCACTGATACTAATAAATAACAAAATAAAAAGAAAATATTTTGGTTCATTGAATTGTGGGGGGGAAACCCCAGATGCAGTGTTGGTTTGGGAAGCCAGAGTTCACACTATCATTTGATTCTCGGCAACTTTCTTGGCACAGGTATTTTCTGTAAATTGACTTGAACTTCCAGCTACCTCTCCTCATGGAACAAAAAATGAAGGCTACAGCAGTTGAAGACCACACATCCATCTTCCAAAGGGACAGTGCAGCATGCCGGCTGCCTCAGTCCAATCGAGTTGCTCGGACTGCCCGTTGCTAAGCCAGCCACCAGACTGTGCTGACAGGCTTTAAACTAAGCAACGTTTATCCCTAGAGGTGAGAGTAGAATCATTCCAAAGAACAATCTCATGGAAAGACATTCAAGATACTGTGAGGAAGGGAAAGGGTGCGGGGCGGGGGTGGGGGGTGGAGAATACTGGGGAGAAAATCAACAAATGTGCACAAAAACGCCATTCAGCAATAATCTGGATCCGAAGGTTGGTGCTTGAGGATATGCACCCAGTTAAACACTGGCTCTGGGGTTATCTGGAGACGTCCGAAAGAGAAAGAACCGAGGTTCAAGAAATGATTACCCAAGTCCTTCCATTTAGTCAAACTTCCGAGTAACAGTAGATCTGCTCTCTGAGAAGGGAGCTCAGCATTTCCTCCTTGTTTAGGAAATACACTTTATGGTAGATAAAGTGCTCTTCCATTTGAGCTTCCATTTTGTCACCACTGTGGATCTATTTACAGCACTTCCTTGTAGCTGGTACGGCATGTTCGGCCACCAAGGAAAAATTACCAGGCAGACCAAAGGGCAAAAAACACAATTTGAAGAGACAGAGCAAGCATCAGAACCATACATGGCAGGGAAGTTGGGATTAAAAGATGACAGAACTCGCATGACGGCTGGAATAATTTCCTGGGCCAAAAGTCAAGGCAGAGTCACAGCCAAAAATCAATTCCAGAGGGATTAAGGACTTAGTTGTGAAAAGCAAAACGTTAAAACTTGAAGAAAAAAAAATACAAAACATCTTTCTGACCTCTAAATGGGAAAGGAATTCTTAAGGCACAGAAGTGTTAATCATAAAAGGAAAGACTGATCATTTTCTTGCTGTAATATTAAGATCCACTTATCGAAAGAAAACAAAAGATATGCCAATATCTGAGACAAGTTTGCAACATGTAAAATCAACAAAAGACCGGTATTCAGGTCATGTAAAGAAATGTAACAGATCAGCAAGAAAAAGACAACACAATAGAAAAATGAGCAAGAGACCTGACACTTTGCTCCAGAGGAGAAAAATACAAATGGCCAATGAACATATACAAAGGTGAACAACCTCCTCACTGGTAATCAGGAAAGTGCAAATTAAACTGATGGCGGGGGTATAAGTTCCCATGAACACTTGCAAGCAATTTAACCTCACCTTATGAATCTTACCAACATAAACATTTACAAATCCTCCAATTGAGCAAATCCCCTCCTCCAACCTATATTCTCCAGAGAAACTTGTATATTTGTACGGGGAGACATGCACAAAGTGTTTGTAACAGCTTTACTCAAAATAGCAAAAAGCTGTATTTAACACAAATGTCCACCGACGGGAGAGCAAATGAACTGAGTTATAATCATCCAATAAAATATCAGACAACAGGGAAAAATCAATACATTTTTTATTTCTGCACACAACAACTTAGGCGAACTGTAGAAATCTAATGAATGTAAAAAAAGCAAGTATCAGGTAACTACACACAAATGATGACCTTTTTTAGTAAATGAAGCTCAAAATCAGCAAAACCTAAGAATACTTGTTTCAGCAAACACACATAGAATACTTTTTTTTTACAGTTCTATAATCATTTTATCACATGGAGATTCATGCAGCCCCCATTGGAATTGAGACACAGAACTGCCCCTTCCTGCACAAAACTCCTTCTTACTGCCGTTCTGCAGTCACACCATCCCCTCTGCCCTGTCCCTTATACCTGGAAAGCACTCACCTGTTCTCCATCTTTTCTTTTGGTCATTTCTAGAATGGTAATCAGTTGATTACCAATGGTAATACATTATGTGACTTTTTGATATTGGTGTTTTTGTTTGTTTGTTTGTTTACTCAGCATAAGGCTCTTGAGATCTACCTAAGTTGTCGCATCCATCAGTGGTTGTTTCCTTTTATTGCTGAAGAATATTCCGTGGTTTGAATGTATCACAGTTTCTTTGACCACCATTATATGACATTTTAGTTGTCTGGGGCTATTACAAAAAATCTTCCAGGAGAAACTACACATAGTTTTTTTGTGGATATAAGTTTTTATTTCTGTGGGATAAATCACAAGAAGGTGATGCTGGGTCATATGATAGATTTATGTTTAGTTTTTCAAAAACGGCCCAACTTTGGGACAACTGTAATGGCATAATCAAGGAAATATAATGTAAAAAAACCTGCCTGACTATTTCCTGGAGTGGCTATACCATTTTAACCAGCAGCATAGGAGAGATTCAGTTTTTCTGCACCCTTGTCAGCATGTGGCATTCTTGCTACTTTTTATTTTAGTTTTTCTAATGAGTGTGTAGAGATAGCTCATTGTGGTCTTCCTTCGCATTTCCCTAATAACTGGTGGTGTTAAATATCTTTGCATGTGCTTATTTGCCATCAATATATTCTTTTCAGTAGAATGTCTCCTTATATATATTTTTGCTTATTCTCTCAGAGAATTGTTTCTTTTTCAACTGTTGAGTTTTGAGTTCTTTGCAGAGTGTAGATATGAGTCTTTCATCAGGTATGTGTTTGAAATATTTTCTATCAGTCTGTAGCTTATCTTTTCATCTCCTTTAGAGTCCTTCACAAGGCAAATATTTTTAATTTGCATAAAGTCCAATTTATTTACTTTTTCTTTTAGAGATCATGCCTCTGACATCATGTTTTAAGAACTCTCATTCAGTCAAGCTTCTAAAGTTTTCTCTTATGTTTCATCTAAAAGTTTTATAGTTTATGTTTCACATTTAAATCTACAATCTATCGTGTGCTGTACAAGGTGTTTTTGCTTGTTTGTTTTGCCCACGGATACCCAATCGTTCCAGCACCATTTGTTGAAAAAAAAAACAACAGAATGTCTTTCCTCCGCTGAATTGCTTTGGATGGTTGTCAGAAATGAGTTGGCTCTGCTTGTATGTGGCCATTTCCAGGTTCTGTATTTCATTCAGTTGATCTCTGTGTATTCCTCTGCTAATTCTTCCCAGTCTTGACTATGGCAGCTACATAATGTGTCTTGAAATCAGTAGAGCAATTCCTCCCACTTTATTCTTCTTTTTCAGAATTGTTAGACATCCTGTTATAGCTTTTTTCCCCTTTTCACATACATTTTCAGGATAATCTTGTCTGTATCTGAAAAACTCTTTGCTGAAGTTTTTGTAATAATTACACTAAAAGTGAATATCAATTTGGGGACAACTGATGTCTTTACTATGCTGAATCTTCCAATTTATAAACATGGCATGTCGCTCCATTTATTTAGATCTTCTTTGATGCCTTTCACTGGCATTTTGTCGTTTTGGACATACAAACTGTGTGCATGTTTCGTTAGGTTCCCACATAAGTATTTCATGAATTATAAGTGACATTGCATATTTAATTTCAGCATCCGTGTATACATTGCTAGTACATGGGAATACACAGGGAGGGTTTGTTTGGAGATTCCACTGGACTTTTCCAGCAGACCTCACAGCATCTGCAAAGGAGAGCAGCTGTTTCTTTCTGATCTGTACGCCTCCTGGCTTCTCCCCTTCCTTTATCTCACTGGGTAGGATTTCCAATACCTGATAGATGCGGGCCTTTTGTAAATATTCTTTATCAGTTCTAGGAAGCTCCTCTCTACTATTTTTCTGAGAGGTTTTTTTAAAAAAAATCATGAAAAGCTGGTTGAATTTTGTCAAGTGATTATTCTGCTTCAATTAGTGCAATTGCTATTTTTTAGATTGTTTATGTGGTGGACTATACTGATTGCTCTTCATATGAAATAGCCTTGCATCCCCAGAATAATCTCCATTTTGTTGTGGTATATAATTATTTTCGTATTCAATATATTGCTGAGTGCTGTTTGACAAGCATTTGACAAACACCATCCACTTTGTTATGGAAAACTTGAGAGTCGTGCCGTTGTCTCATGTGGTCTTTTTCGGGCTGTGGTGTCAGAGCAGCTTTATAAAATGACTTGGGAATTGTTCCCTTCTCTTCTATTTTCTGGAAGAGATTTATAGGATTAACAGTTCATTCTTCTTTAAATATTTGGTAGAATTTTCCAGTGAAACTCTTTGGGTCTGCCAATTGTCTGTTTGGAGAGTTTCTAAATTACTAACTTAATTTCCTTAGTTATACAGCTATTCAAATTATTTTATATTGTGAGTTATAGTATTTTGCACTTGCTGGGAAATTGTCCCATTTTAATAAGCTGCCAAACTTTATTGTGGAGAGTTTTCTCTAAGAGTTCCCTTGTTACTCTCTGGACGTCTGCCAGTCTGCACTGATGTTGCATTTTGGATTCCAGTTTGATGATTTGTGCCTGTTCTCTTCTCGCCAGCGTTGCTAGAGGTTGATCAATTGTTGATCTTTTCAGAGAAGGAGTTTTTCGTTTGATCTACTTTCTCTGTTGTTTTCCTCCTCGCAATTTCATTGATCTCCTCTCTTTATGAGGTCCTTCCTGACATTTCCTTTGGGTTTATTTTGCCTTTTCTCTAGTTTCTTAAAAAACTAGTTTCTGGGGAAGAGAACTTGGGTTATTGATTTGAGACTTTCCCTCTTTTCTGATCTAAGTATTTAGTGCTATCAATTTTTCTCTCAATTTCAATTCTTTTCAATCTGATGAGGTTTGATTTACGGTTTATCTCGGCGTATATTTTGTGGTATCTTTGCTGCTGCTGTTGGTGGATTCTGTCAATGTGAATTAGGTCTGGTGTCATTGTGTTCGCTGCACTTGTTGGTTTTCTGTTAACTTGTTCTATCGATTGTCGAAGGAGCTGTGTTAAAGTTTCCAGTTCTGCCTGCAGATTTGTTCATTTCTTCAGTCTTATCGCGTTTTACTCCACGTGTTTTCCTCTGTTGTTTGGTACATATTACAAATGCGTACATTCGCCACGCCGTCCCGGCGGCTTGCCCCTCTTACCACTGTGTAACGCCTCCCTGCGGCCCTGGTGGCCTTCTTCGTTTCCTTGCTCTGGAGTCTTCCATACCTGACTTTTATACAGCCACTCCTTTTAGCTTTGGATGAATGTTTGCTTCATGTATCTTTTTGCATCTTGTAACTTTCACCCTCTTCTATTATTCTACTTTAAGGTAGTCTTTTGTAGATAGCATGTGGTTGGATCGTTTTTTTTAATCCACTCTGTCCATTTGTCTTATATTTTGTATATTTAGACCATTTACACTTAAGTAATTGTTGATATATTTGGCTTAAGCCTAATGTCTTACTTTTTGTCTCCTTGTTCTCTATTTTCTTTATTTTCATTTCCAACCTCAGTGTGGATACTTGAACATTTTTTAGAATTCCATTTTTATTTATCTAGGTTTTTTTTTAGTGCAGCTTTTTAGATAGCTCTTTGTATAGCTTTTTAAAACCTTCATCTGAGGATGTGTTTTTCATTGCTTTTCGAGAGACAGGAAGTGGCGGGGAGGGAGAGACATCGATGTGAGAGAGAACACTGGGCTAGCTTCCTCCTACGCACGCCCTGAAGAGGGACTGAAACTATGACCTAGGCGTGTGTCCTGACTGGGAATCAGACCTGCAAAATTTTGGTGTGTGGGACAACAGTCCAACCAACTGAGCCACCCAGCCAGGGTGTCTAGCTTTGTTTAATATTTGCTTTCCATATTACATTAAATACACATACCTCACAAAAGTGTATTGCTGTTGATATCATACCAGTTGAAACAAAATCCTTACCTCACTCTCTATCCCTTTACTCTCCCTCATTTATAAAACAATTTTCTTAAATATTTTCTCTGCACAGATTGACAGTCACATCAGACAGTGTAATTGTTTCTTCAGTCATTACACATAATTTGGGTCACTTAGGAAAAGGAAAGTTAATTGTATACACTCCCGTTTTTTACTCTTTGCGTTATTTTCTTTCTCCTGCTATTTTAAGATTTCCTCTTTTATTGCTTCATTTTTTAGAGAACTTCCTTTAGATATTGCTTTAACAGAAGCCCGCCGGGGACACATTTCTAGGTGTTCCTTCAGCCGAGAGTGCCGTGCTCCGGTCTTCTTTCCTGAAGGGTACTCCCCGGGTTTAGGACTCTGCGCTGACAGCGTTTTGTTTCAGCGTCTGGAAACCAACCTGACGCTTCCTCTGGCCGCCATGGTTTCGGATGCGAAAGCCTCTCTCCTTCTCATTGTTTCGCCCCTGTAGAGGAGTTCTCGTTTTTCCTCTTGCTGCTTTTAAAATCTTTTCTTTGACATTATTTTTCACCAAGTTTGACTGTTATGTGCCTGAGTGTGGATTTCTTTGGGTTAATCCTGTTAGGTTTTCGCTCAGCTTCTCGATGCCATAGGTTTGTGTCTTTTGTCACATTTGAAAAGCTTTCAGCCATTGTTTCTTCAAATACCCTTTCAGCCTTGTCCTCTCTCTCCCTCCAGGATGTACAGGTATTTCAAAGAGCTCACTGTCACCAACACTGCTGTTGCCCTCCAATGCCAATGGAATGCAGACTTCTCTGCTCTTCAAGGCGCAGGTGCGGGAAGTCGAGTTCATGGGCCCACAGCCTCTCCTCTCTAGGAGATGTTTGTGTGAGGCCACCAGCTGCCTGTTACACGTGCTCCTTCCGTCGGAGCCCAGCACACAGAGGCAGGAAGAGAGACGGGTGCCACGGCCAATGAACACTGAGAAGCTTGATAAATACTCACAAATACTAAAAATAACTAAGCAGAAGTAGCCTACCTTTAGGAATTTCATTTGTTTCTCTGTGTTGCTGGGGAGGAAGGCGAGAAGGAGGGCTGTGGGGAAGGGGCTGGAAGTGTTCGTGTTCTCTGGGGGTGGGGGCACTAAGAGCTTCCCCAGGCAGACAGCACCCCCCCACCCCTCCCTGAAATCTCAGTCTCTCTCTCTCTCTCTCGCTCTCTCTCTCAGCTTTCTCAGGCTTCTGCAGCCAGGCAAATGGCTCTCTCCTTGTGCTGCAAATGATAAAAAGAAGCTGAGAGACTGCAGGCTGCTTTGCTCCTCCACCTCACCCTCTCCCTCTGCAGAGCAGCCTGGCCATCTTCTGACCTAAGCTCCCAGAGAGCCGAAGGTGGCTAAAATCAGTGTGCATCACCTGCACGTCTGTGAGTCCCTGGTATGCTGGGTGTGACAGGGCACAGCCATTAGCGCCCCATGACACAATCTGCATGGTATAGACAGGAATTCACAGACTGGAGTTCTTCATGTCCCCCAAAATGCCCTCTGCTGGGCACTTTTGCTGTCCCCCACCCCGCCACCAGGACTAGGGGCGTGGATAAATGACCCTGACCTTTTCATGGCCAAAGTCTCCTGGCTTAACGAAATAGAGGAGTGAAAGCCTGTTCAATTCTGTTTCTGTCATGTTCTTTTCCCCGGTGAGCCATTTAATGATGTTATGAATCGATACGGCTCACTAGAGCTGGGGGAACACACAACACGAGGGAGCAAGATGGTCCCGCTTGGACGACTTACGCCGGCCTTCTGAGCTCCTGTCAGATCTGCGCAATCAGAAAAGGCAGAATGCGTTCAGTCCGGGTCTTCTTCTGTTGCCCTAATCCCTCCCCCAAAATGCAATCTCAATATCATGGTCAGACAGCAAAAGGAAATAAAAAGCCTCCCTAGCTCTTCCCTCCTCTGAAAACCTTCACATCTTTACCATCACCCCCTCTTTCCTTCACTACCAGGAGGAAGGGGGAGCACCCACCAGGCAAAGGTTAACGCCTCCATTTCCGTCCTGATTCTCCCTTCCTCCATCACCCAGAGCTCCCTCCCTCCCCGTCCCCGTCACTCCTCCTGCGTCTTCAGGACGCACTTCTCCGGGCTCCTCTGCAAAGCTGGAGGACGGGCTCAGTCTCTCTAGCCTTGCAGGCCTGCCTTTTATTTGTCTACCCTTCACCGTCCCATCTCCCTCCTTCTCTTCTCCATGCTGCCTAAAAGCAGGGTCTACACTCCTTATTTCCCTCTCCCTTACTCTGCTTACTCCTCAACTCTATTGCAACTCGTCCTCTGTCTGCTTTCTGCTAAGCCCCTAATGATTCCCAGGCTGCCAAATGCAATGACCTCCGCCTTTCGGCTCAACCCTCCTGAAATCCACTCTGCCCTTGGATTCCATGATGGTACAATAGCTTAGTGTTCCTGGGACCTATCTCTCCATTCCAGACTCTTCCACCATCTCCTCTTCTCCTGGCCATCCCATAATTATGGGCAATCCCCACTGTCTCAGGTTGCCCAGACCTAGCAAATAAAACCGGACAGTGCCCAGGTAAATTTGAATTTCAGATCGAAAATGAATTTTTTTTAGTAAAAGTATGTCCTAAATATCACATGGGACATTCTTATTCTTAAACATGATACTTTGTCAACCTAAAATTAAATTTTAACTGAGCATCCTGTATTTTATCTGGCGGTGCTACCATAGTTGTTTCTTCAGTGTTCATTTCCTCTAACTTCCTTCTTGATTGATGTTTCTATGCCCACAGCTTCGATAATTACCTTTTCTCAGATAACTGCTAAATCTTCACCTCTAGCACCAACTCTCTCTCTCTCTCCCTCTCTCTTGCATTTCTGTTTCTCACTGGGTATTTTACAGAATCTTGAATTCATTTTCTGTAACACTAATCTTATTTTTGACCCTGAAATCTACTTCTCTGCTTGGCTTCTCTGTTTTTATGAATGCCTTCTCCAGCCTCCCAGTCGCCTCAACTCCAAACCCAGGAGTGGCTGAATGTTCCCGAGAGTCCCACGAGGTTTGATTGCGTTCTTCTGTACGAATGAGGAAATGAAGGCTCACCAGTGGAGACTGTAGACAATATCAAAGCCAGACTGAAGCTTTCTGCTCCATCACACTCTCTCTCAAGAAGCTAACATTTTGAACATGGTGAAGATACTTTCTGGCCTTCCTAACTTACATTTGCACAGAACCTCTCACATGTAAAGATTTGTCAAATGCTTCATCTCATTTGAGGTTTATGATAATCCTGGGAGGTAAAAAATCTCATATTTAAGACATGACAGCATGGACTCATCAATTCGAGTATATGGGTGAGGACATACTCAGAAAGGTTAAGTAACGCAACCCAAGGACATCAGCTAAGAAGGGGTAACACTAGAATTAAAAAGTCCAATCATCCGAGGTCTGGAGAGCTGTGCTTTTCATCACATCTGTTCTACCCCAGAGGAGCACCACCAGCGTAGGGAACTTTGACCAAGATCACCCAAGTGCCTAGCACAGTGAGCCCCCCAAAGGAGGAGATTGTGGGGCTAGAAGTCAGCACGCAAGAGAAGGGGCCTGAAGAATTGAGCACTGCCTCCTGATGAGGAAGGTCTAGGCAAACAGGGGCATCAGAGGCAGGGAACAGTGTTACCTCTCTCTAGGAGGTTAGGAGACCCTGGAAGGACGAAGCCATGAGGAGGCACAGAAGGCAAGGCCAATCTCAGCCTGCTTTACCACTTTGCCGAGGACCATTCCTTTTGGTACTGGGAGCCATTGTAACTGTAATTTAAACAATTATCATTAAAGCAACTTCTGCTCAATCCACAACCCCCTCTCTGGATTCCATGTTTCACAAAAGCAAAAGGAACCATTTCCAATTTTCAGTTCCCACTTATCTCGGGTGCCACTGTCATTTGTGATTGGGAGCAGCAGCATCTGAACACAAGGCCCAGAGGAGACCATTCAGATGGAGAAGAAAGAGCGGACCAAAGAGAGGACAGGATGCGGGAGCAGGCGGAAGGGGCAGGAGGCATGTGGCCATCATTTCCATCCCAAATCTGGAGAGAAAAGGGCAAGCACCCCCCTTTGGAAAGAAATCAGACTTCATGTTACTCCAGGCAACTTCTAAGAAGGCGTCAGCGTGCATGAGAAGTCGCACCTGGTATTATATCTCTGTAATGAGATGCAGAGCAGGCCCTTTCAAGCGTTGAATGCACTTGAATGTGCAAAAGTCTCGCAGCTGGTCACAAGCTCCTAATCGCTGCATGCATCTTTCACTGGAGATGCCACGCTGCGCCGGGAGTCCACAGGGCAGCCAGGCTTCCCCCGAATCAAGGGGCTCAAAGACTCTGAGCACTTGAACCACCCAAGAACAGGACTAATCTTGTAAACAGCAGGATGCAAGGTGTAGACAAGAAGAGAAAGAAAACATGCAGCTTTTAAAAATCACTGCTTTGGAGAAGGTTGATAGGGTGGGAATACGGTCATCTCCGAATATCATGGGACAGCAGATGCTCAGAGAAGTGTGAAATCACAAGTCAGGTGGACTTGCCTCGGTCCAGTCCACTCTGCCAACTCGCCCCTTCAGGCATCAGGCTTGATTCAACAGACTCCCCCCAGTGTCATATGTGTGGGTTTTTAAATTTGTTTCTGTTTTGTTTGTTTGTCTTTCCTTTCATGCACAACCACCAGTATTTTCAAGGCTGTCGCAACTTTCCTAAGTCACATCTTTTATCTTCTGTGACCCCACAAACCATGCTGCTCCAGAGAACCGTAGACCACAATGCTTCCATCTTCCTGGGACTGAATCATGCTCTTGCATGTAGGGAAGACATGTTCACATACTTGCACTGAGTCTTTGTAAATCCTTTATATGATCACGCATGTCGTTAGATGTTGTGCAGCAACAATCCAGCATCTTGTATCTTTCAATCATCTTACCAATAATTAGGCACTCAGAATATGCTCTCGACAGCAGCCTGGGGATAACAGGAATGAGCCGTCAGCTCCTGGCTGTGAGGACTGCAGAGTCCAAGTGGAAGAGAGAGGCTCGGAAATAATGATGAGAAGCAGTGAAGCGACCTTCCCCCTCTGCCCTGTGGTGAGAATGCGCACCCCAGCAGGCTGCTGCCACAGCCAAAATGCCTCTGCAGGCCAGCTGGCCAGGGGATTAGGTGCCCCTGGCTAAGCCAGCATAGGTAACCGGGTGGTGCTCCCATTCTCGGAGGAGGTGGGGAGGTCTTCTTCCAACAAGGTCTCCTGCGTCCGTCCCCACCCCCATCATTGCCTTGCTCTATATACCTGTTCTCAGCCTCTGACCTCCAAACTGCCCTGCTTGGATTTATAATCCTTCCAAACCCTACGTATTATTATTAAGGGCACTCTTGTCATATATATTTACTTTATTCGCCAAGAATGGCCCATACTTTAGCTCATTGAATTTTTATAGCATCTTTGGGATGGGTTTTGTTATCCTGGTATTATAGATGAAGGAAACTTGCCTCAGAATATTTTAGAAACTTGTACAAGGCCACACAACTGATAAGTAAAAGAACAGAGAGTGGCACCCAGGATGTGTGATAAGAAAGGTTCTTAAACAGTACGTCAATCTGCCTCTGTAGGCACATGCAGTCCAACTCTCTGCTGGGTTACTCGCACCATACGAACAGCGATCAATATTTGCATTCTTTTAACAGTCTCCAGGCAAAGTGGACCTGTGAGCAAGCAGAGTAGGCATCTACCTGTGTGGTGTGATTTAAGGGAGGCCGGACAAGGATGGGTTAAAAATATCTCCACCGTTGCCTATCATGGTGCCTGGAATTTCACCCCTGGACGTACATTCCTTTGGACCTTGAAGTCTTCCTGGTCTTCAGGATTGCTCCCTTAGAACACGATTGGCCCAGGAGGGGTCATACTCAGCTGACACCTCAATGAGGGTCAGGCCTCAGAGAATGAGTCCCAGGAGACGTGCCTAAACAGGAGTCCGGAACTCTGGGAATGGGCAGGTGGTCTTGAGAGGAGAGGGGGAGGTTCTAAAGAGAGGGGAGGATGTTTTGTTTGGCTCACCCCACCTCTGTGACCCCCAGCTCTGGGCAAGACAGATGGGAGGTCCACACTTCTCTTGACTTGAGAAAACACTCTTTGGATCAGGTGTAAGAGTTGGAGGCATAAAGAAGGTGGCAGGTGCTCATCAAGTGCCAAGGATCATAAGCAGCGTGAAGCCATAAGAGACAACAAGACAGAATTCTTGACCTCAGAGAGCTTACAGTCTCTGTGGAGAAAAAAAAATATCAATAGCAAACAATGGGTGACTAAGATAAGGCAGGAATGATCAAGCACAGAACACACGTACGACAGAAAACTCAGGAAAAGGAGAGCTCGGGGTGGGAGGACGGAGGTGGCGGCGGCTTCCCCAGGGTCCCGGGGCCCCACGAACAGCACCAAATAAAGAGATACAATGAGTCAGTCGGCGAATGTCTGTTATGCCCAGAGAAGACGCAGATGACCACGACTGACTGCCAGCACGGCACTCCCAAGCAAGGAAATCCGATTTGGATTTCACCACGTGATGCCAAACAAATAAATGCAGAATTTCATTAATAGGTGAAAGTACCAGACTGATATATTGAGACACATGGAAAACAAATCTAATGAAACCATTAGGCAGATCTAAACCCTTCAGCCCTTTCTGTGGGAAAGAGATCTGATGACCACCCCAGGCCAACGACCTTGAAAGGTTCCAGGACTTTCCGCTGGATTCCGCTCTGATAAAGAATCGCTTTATCCTGTGACCTTCCAACCACAGACAAATGCTCCTCTTCTGGGCTTTCACTTGATACTCCCTTCCTTCACAAGCAGGAAAGGTTACTTCTGTTTACTCTAACTATGTTGTATTTTTTAAAAAGATCCCTTTATTTAATTCTTACAAAGAAAACAACTGTAAGGAAGAAAGGAAGCAAGCAAGCCAGCGTTGACCTTTATTTGCTAAATGAGCTATTTTACCAATAGCTACAGGTGATTATGTTCTCACTACTCTGAATAAGCACCCTTTGTACTCACTGGCATAAGAGAAACAAATGACTACAGCTTAAGGCTTAGTCTTGAGTGAGCAGGAAAAGAAATATACATATATAATACGCAAGAAGAGACCTGAGAAGGGTGAGGAAGGAGGGTGCACAGGAACTCCTCCCTTTTTTAACTGAATCATTGCAGCATACATTTCCTTTTAATTTCAACTTGGCTGCCAATGAGCCATGTTTCCACAGCTGGCTTGTTCTCCTCAAGGTGGCTGCATATCTGAGACAGAAATGGCAAAGGTCTGTGGTTTGCAGTCACCGCCGTAGAGATGCACGGATACAACGATCGCATTATCTAAACCAACAATTAGGCGCCGACTCTCCCGAACAAAGAATGCTTGTGCTCCATTTCCAGATGCACACGGCAGCTGGGTTCATGCAGCTCCAGTGCCTGAAAGTTAGCGTTTCTGGGACATTTTGGTGTTCTAAGGACAATCAGAAAAAAATAACTCTTTGAACTCATAAAAACCTGCATGGTGATTACAATACTGGAGCAAAACGCCAATACCAGTATTTCTGTATTTAACATTTTATAAGAAAAGGATTCAGAATGCATGAAAAGAAATGGGCGAAAGTGAGTATTTAATATATTTTAAATAAAGAAATGCATCATCATCATGTAAAATGCAAAAAATACAACCCAAATATTATCAGCCTGTTAGTAATTATTAGAGAGAACTTTAAGACGTAAGTATTAAAAAAGTAAACATTCTCAAAAATGAAAAAACATTCAGTCGTGAGCCCTGGCAAGTGCGGCTCAGTTGGTTGGGGGATCATCCCATGACTGAACGGTTGTGGGTTCGATTCCCAGTCAGGGCACAGACCTACGTTGCCCATTTGATCCCAGTCTGGGCGCGCACAGGAGGCGACCAATACGTTTCTCTCTCGTGTCCATGTTTCTCTCTGCCCCTCTCCCTTCCTCTCTTTCTAAAAGCAATGAAAATGTGTCCTCAGGTACGGATTTAAGAAAAAATCACACCATGAAAAGATAAAAAAGACTATTTTATTTAAACTTTTATAAGGAAGTTTCTTAAAGGGTATACGTGTTATTGCCATTGAATTGAGAACCCATTTTCGTGCAAATGTCTTCACTGCTAAAAAACAAAAACAAAAACGAAACACTAGTCAGGACAGTGCTGATGTCTTAATGGGCTCTCTCCAAATATTCTTCTCTGACTTCTTCATCTTCAAATAATCAGAACTCTTACTGGATAACTTTGAGGAGGAATATTTTACATATAATTTTTGTTGGGGAAGGGGGAGAAGAGAGGGGCGGAGATGCAATAGATTTATTTATCTCGAGCCTTAGTTTGCCTGAAAGCAAGAAGCAAGCGCCTTCTATTTGCCTTCCTCGGCTTTAGTCTGCTCATGCACGGTGGCGAGCCCAACGCCCCGCTCCCTGTGTCAGTTTCGAACCTCTCCCATGACAGCCGGCACGCCCTTAAGTGACTCTTAGTCAGTCACACCCTCACATAATCTGTCACATAATACCTTCCCCACGAATGCAGGCACAACCCTGACTTGTTTCTAGCTAACAGAATACAGCACGCCAAAAGGACAGTGGCCCCCTGAACAGGTCACCTTATGGCAGACCCCATCTTAGCAAGATGGGACAAGAGAGTCCCTCGCTGGCCTGAAGCTGCCACGTTGTAACAGGGCCTGTAAGAAGCAAGTGGCCGCGTGGAAAGAAACGTGCACAACACCTAGCAGGTGAGAACTCCCCAGGTGACATCCAGCAAGAAAACAGGGGACCTCAGTCCTACAGCCTCACCTGAATTCTGCCAACAACCATGTGTTCTCAGAAGGAAAAAAAAAACAATAAAACCCAAAATTCAGAAAGAAACACAGCCCAGCCAAAATCTTGATGGCATCTTTGTGAGACCCTAAGTGGAGGATCCACGTAACACTGCACCCAGATCCCTGATCCATAGAAACTGTGGGGTAACATTTAATTACATGTTGTTTCGGACCACTTGTTCATGCTAGTTTGTAACACCACAATCTATAACTAATGCACACGCCATCCTCCACTTTGAACTCCAATAACAAGTATTCTCGCAAAAAGAATACTTGTGTTGCCAGTTGTTATATTCTTCCTCCTTTTGAAGGCTGCAGAAATATCACAGAGTGCTTTATAGATATGGACACCTTTATCCCAATCAAAACTTTTAATGCAGAATATAATTCTCCATGTATGAATCTCAAACGTAAATGAGTTCAACAATTTTCAAAATGCTATTATTTCACAGGTGCTTGAAAATTGGAGAGTGTACCTCCAAACCAGTTTTTAAAAAGTGTGTACTTCATTATTTTTAAATAAACGTTCATTTTGCAAACAGGTTTAGATTTAGAGAATTGCTGTGAAGACAGTGTAGCATTCCTGTATATCCCACACCCAGTTTCTCTATGAAGGACATCTTACATTGGTACGGTACATTTTTCACAGTTAATGAACCGGTATCACTACCTTATTATCAACCAAACCCCACCCTTTATTCATATTTCCTTATGTTTTACCCAGTGCTTTTTTCCTGTTCCAGGGTCTCATCCAGGACACCACATAACAATTAATGATCATGTCACCTTAGGCTTCACTTGGTTGTCACGCTTTCTCAGGCTTCCTTTGTTTTTGGATGACCCGGAGAGGTTTGAAGACCACAGGCCGGGTCTGAGTTACAGGACACCCTTCTATTAGAATGTGTCTTACGTTTCTCTCTTCATTAGACTGCGGTCATGTGTTGCAGTGAGAAAGGCCACAGAGGCAACGTGCCATTGTCATCACGTCATGTGAAGCATACCTGCTGTCCACACCACATAGCACTGCTGATGCTGACCTGTGGCACCTGCTTTGAGGTAGTATTTGTCAGCTAGCCTATGGTTAGGTACCCTTTTATTCCTCTCGTTCTACTCTGTACTCTTTGGAGAGAAGTCCCTAAGTGCAGTCCCCATTGGGAGTTATGCCTTCCTTCCTCAAAACCAGAGTATTCCACACACATTATTTGGAATTCGCATGGGAGAGTTCTCTGGTCTCCTCAACTATATATCCAATCCTTTACTTACATCATTATAGATACTTATAGTATACTTTGGGTTATATCCCAATACTAAGTTATTTATTTCGTTGCTCAAATTGTTCCAGCTTCGGCCACTGGGAGCACTTTCTATCCTTTCGAATCGCATTGAGTCGCGCTCACCCCTGTGAATAGGCTGCTGTGGTTTTTCTTTTAGCACTTCCTTACTTTCTGGCACTATACAAAATACTCCAGGCTCATTTCGCACATTTCTTGCCACAGTCTTAAATCAGCCATTTCTCCAAAGAGCTCTTGTTCCTTTTATTAGGGAATAGTCATGAGAAGCCAAGACTTGGGTGGTAGGCTGTGTTTATTGTTGCTGAAGCGTCTTTGCGTCTAGGCCAAACCAGTTTTTCAGTCTCTTAGTATGGGACCCTGGAGGGTCCCCATATGCTTAATTTATTTTAATTTATTCAAGAAACATTTTTACTGACATTATTATGTGCCAGGCATTAATAAAACATTTGAAAATATTAACTCATTTAATCCTTGTGATACCTTTGTAACAAGAAGATAGGTAGTATTGGTAACCCCATTTTCTAGACAGAAACCCAGAGGCCCTGAGAGGTTTGGGCATGTGCACAAAATCATGCAGCCAGGCATTGATGCCAAGCATCTCCAGATGTGGGGCACTAACCATTGTACCACATGGCCTCACAGTGGGAGGACCTCGCAAAGCATAAAACTGATGAATTAATTAATCTACCTAGTTATTCTCTAACTACTATCTATTATTTGCTCATTAGGTGTCAAACTCTCTGCTAGATGTTCATTACTGCTCAGTGCAATTTAAGGTCTTTCTTGGGCTGTGTCTCACTT
>PVKM010020049.1:0-23896 GCA_004027735.1 Carollia perspicillata | reverse complement strand
TCTTGGCTAATGTAATTCTGATGTACCTTGGTGTGTTCCTCCTTGGGTCCAACTTCTTTGGGACTCTCTGAGCTTCCTGGACCTCCTAGAAGTCTATTTTCTTTGCCAGATTGGGGAAGTTCTCCTTCATTATTTATTTAAATAAGTTTTCCACTTGTTGCTCTTCCTCTTCCCCTTCTGGTACCCCTATAATTCGGATGTTGGAATGTTTAAAGATATCCTGGAGGTTCCTAAGCCTCTCCTCATTTTTTTGAATTCTTGTTTCTTCATTCTTTTCTGTTTGGTTGTTTCTTTCTTCCTTCTGGTCCACTCCATTGATTTGAGTCCCAGTTTTCTTCCCATTACTATTGGTTCCCTATGCATTTTCCTTCATTTCCCTTATTGTAGCCTTCATTTTTTTATGTAATTTGTGACCAAAAATCAACCAATTCTGTCAGCATCCTGATTACTAGTGCTTTGAACTGTGCATCTGATAGGCTGGCTATCTCTTGGTCACTTGTTGTATTATTTCTGGAATTTTGATCTATTCTGTTTTGGCCATTTTTGGGGGGGGGTCTGTTCGTGCCTGTTACATAGTGAGAGGTGGAGTCTTAGGTGTTCACTAGGGTGGGGCAACCCAGTCTCGGGGTTGTGAAGCTATATGTCAGGACAGGGTCAGAGAGGGAACAGTGGAGCTTGCTCTGCTCTGTCCCTTCCCCCACTTCCTCCAAGCAAACTGGGCCCTTCTGGAGCTGATTCCCGGGTGGGTGGGCTTCGGGACCCCTCTCTGCTGGGCAGCCCTACACTGCCCTGCCTACCAGTCTGGATGAATGTGTCTATTTCAGCTCCTTGGCTGTCCAACTTCCATACAGTTCAATTTTCTGTCAGTTCTGGTTGTTATCTTGTTTCTACATTTTTGTTGTCCTTATTTTAGTTGTGTGAGGAGGCGCAGTGTGTCTACCTATGCGTCCATCTCGGTGGGAAGTCTGCAGTGCTTCTTTTTGATCAAATCTTAATTGTGGTATAGTTCTGATGGTGGGATTCCTGAATGATGACATTCCAGGGAGCATCCTGATGGTAAAGTCTGAGCCACCTCAGAATCCAGACTGAGGATGACTTCTTCACCCCCTTGCGGTGCTGGGTGCCACAGTGCATGGGCTGGGACACGTCTGCTCTAGCATTCCCTCCCCAGCCTGCTGGGAGGGTTTTCTGCACTGTTGGAATGGAGTCTCCAGGAATGAAGAGTCTCTGAACTGTCTAACTCATAGATGAGGTTTCTTCCACACTTCAGATTCTTCAAGGTGGGATCTGGGAGGAACATTATTTTAGCCTAACACTGACATCTTGGTTAATCACACAAAAGGCATTTATTTTTCAGCCAACAAGACTGTTTTTGTTTTTGAATGTTGTGAACTAGACCTTCCAAACTTGTTTTTCTTTGATCAGTGTTACACAACTTTCCTGAGTGCCAATCTACTCCAGTTCAAAATAGATGAAAACCACCACACAAATGGCTGCTGCAGGTTTTTGTTTTTCTTAAAAATTATGTATCTGAGGAGGAAAATCTGAGAAATTCTATTGTGCCAGGTGAAAATATCAATAATGAATTCTTTGTCAAGGTGATTAAAAGTGGGAAAAATAGGAAAAAGAAAATAAAAGAGAAATCCTGGGAGAGGAGTTTGTCTGATGAGAACACTGGTAGTTTCAAAGGCTATTTCAGGAATGGTACTGGTTCAAGTCTAAGAACCTCAAATGGCTGTGAGAGGAGATTTCCAGAAAATGAACTATTTCCAGAGTTTTGTTTTCATGTCAGTCAAATGGAGAATACACAGGGCTTATAAGCCAGACCACAGAAGAGTCTACATCTCATGTGGTGTGGTGGGGCCTCTGTGGCCTGGAGCTGTATAGAGCTTTTGCTTGTTTAGATAGATTCTTGTTGACCTCGAATGACGATGAGAGAGCACCCATCTGTTGCTCCCGCTGACACTCAGGCAAGATACTACTTGGTTCCTGTTAAGTCGCAGTCATACATCAAGGCAAATATGGGCCACAGCACCCAACTTGCCTATTCTTTTGAAAATGATGCCTTGGCATTAGCGAAAGGAAGCTGTGAGGATTAGTCTTTCTTACCATGACACACACCACTGTGAACCAACCTCTGAGTTATTTTAGATGACGTTCCTGGTCATTCCAGGATAAATAATTCTAATCTTGGCCTTGGAGTACATGGTAATGGATTCTAGTCCTTCAGTGATACTTTTCGGAGATGGTTTCAGAAAGAACCAGCTCACACTGAATTTAACAATAGAAAAGGCCTTGCTTATTGGTTATGTTTGTTTCAGTTGTGACAGAAAACTCAACCCAAAGTAGCATAACAACAAGAAAATTTACAACAAAGTTCAAGGGAGATCCGGCTTCAAGCTTAAAGCAAGGATGAGTACAGGGGCTCAGATGGTGTTGCAAAAACACCTGAATCCTGCTTCCATGTCTTCATGCTTCAGTCCTGTTAGCCTGGGCTAGTTCGTTCTTAAGCAGGCTGGGTACCACAGGGCCAGTCCTACGTCTCCCCAGACCCAGCTCAGGTGGATGAGAAGAATCAACATCTGAAAGCTCAACACAGATGTTTCAGGACTGAGGCTGGTTGCCTCCAACTGACCCAGAAAATTTAGCCCAATGGTATGCCCACCTCTGAGCTGATCACTGAGCACTGGTTGCTGAGGCCTGGATCAGGAGCCACTTCCCTGGGAGAGGAGGTGGAGCATCTCCTCTGGACCCACAGGCTAGACCCTGTTTCATCCTGGGATCAGAGCAGTGTCACAGGACCTGCACACTTTGGCTGTCTCTCCACTTCTTCCTGTGTGTTGCCTTTATGCTCAGGTCCCCAACTGTCCTGCAGAAGACTGGGGATTGAAACAAAAGGTAGGACAAGGGCTCTGAAAGGCTCACATCTACAGTTCGTTCTTTACAGAAAAGTGCCAGTGAACTAACTAGTGGAGAAATGAGTGAGTAGTGCTCATGTTCCTACCAGCATGATCTGTCTTCACCTCTTTGGTCATCACTGAATCATGTATCAAACCACCCAAGACCTCCAGTGTGTCTGTGAACCAGATGGACTCAGCTATTTCTATTGTCCAGAACTCAGGTCCTGTGACAGGTGCTTCCTTTCTGCATTGTTTTATCATGAGAGTGTCTTCGTTTTCTAACTGCAGGGTTCTTCTGCTTGTCAGGGGAGCCATACATCATCTCTGCAGATGTTGTTTCATCTTCAGTTATTTTGTGTCTGTTTACATCTAGGTCTGATTCAAGATGAACTCAGTAATGAGTACTTTGGAACCATATGAGACTTTGTCTTGTATGTATTTATTTTAGAGTGGTCAGTATCACTCGTCAACCCTCCAGTGAAAAGCAAGAAAAGGCAAACTACTTTTTAATGTCATAGTTGAACTATATTTTTAAATCCTCAATTCTGCATGCAATGTTGGAATATCATGGAGCAGAGGAGCTGGATTCAAGAATCTGCTATTAATCACCCTTAGCTAATACTTCATATAGAGCAGATTGTACAAAACATGGAAAAGAGAGCTCTGGTTTCTAGTGATATAAACAGTACAAAAGGAAAAGAATTGTTCCTGTTGGCTAATACTGAAGAATTAGCTAAATATAGGAATTTGTCTCTCTGCATATATAGGGCAAGTCAAATTCACCCCATTTAAAGAACATAGTGTGTTCATGTTTTCCATGAAAAAGATTTGCTAATTTGGTGTTATAAGTTTTGTTTCAATTTTTTTTCTTTACTTTATACAAAGGAAAGTAATAACCTCAGTGCCAATTTTATGTTGCTCTGTTTTCACATAAATATATGTATACAAGCTCTGCTGTTTGTCCTCTCTTTTGGGTATTTTATCTCTAAATGCAATAATGGGAACAACCAATTGTTTGTAGAAGAAATAGTTATTAAAATATTTACTTATGTAACTTCTGGGGTTGTTTTTCTTTGTAAGCTAAATCAATGTATAAATCAGGTTCATAGTTTATAGTTCTGCCACTGACTGGCTCTGGGGAGCTGGACAAGTTTTTACCTGTGTTAGCTTCCTACTAACGAAGTACCGCAAACTGGCTTAAACAATAGGGATTTGTTTTTATTTTTTAAAAAATTTTATTAATCCTCTAAATTTTATTAGAGGCAGGGTGGAGGAGTGTGGGGAGAGAGAGAGATCCAACCAACTGAACCACCAGGCCAAGGCAAAAACAGGAATTTTTATCTCATGATTCTGGAGAATGGAAGTCATATTCTCATGTACCTTGGGTTAAAACTTCAACATATCTTTTGAGGGGTCCCAATTCAACCCCAAATAAACTATTCTCTTCTCCCTACCTCCCCGCAAATTCATTTTCTTTCGATGTGTGAAATATATTCAACTCCATCCCAACATCCCTTAAATCTTAACACATTATAGCATCAACTCTAAGTCAAAAAATCTCATTTAAATATAACCAACTCCAAAGGAACCAAATCTTATCTTCTAAATCATCTAAATCAGGTATGGGTAAGATTCCAAGTAGGATTCATCCTGAGGCAAAGTTCCTCTGCATGTATGGACCTGTGAAACAAGTTATCTGCTTTTAAAAAGACAATGTGGGCAGGCTGAGGATAAATACTCACATTCCAAATGAAAATAAAGAGATCATGAGTTACAAGCAAGTTTGCAGCCAGGCAGGGCAAGTCCTATTAGGTTTCAGAATCTGGGGATAATACTTGTGGCAGGTAGCTTCACCCTCTGGGCCCCAGGTCGCAACCCCACCCTTTCGTTCCCACCTTCTTTAGCCTCTGAATCTGTCACTCTGCCCTCAGAGTCATTTTTCGTTTTTTTTAAATTTTTAAATTGTAATTTCTTTCATTACCATTTAGTCCCCTTGTACCCTCCTCCCCTCCCCCTGCATTCACCACACTGTTGTCATTCTTTCTTAATTTCATCCCATCTCTGTCTCTTTCAGTATAGGCTGACAGTGTTTCTACTGATACACTTGTCTTAAAAACGTGTAGCCTTCCTTGAATGTCAAGGGGATGCATGCCAATACCCAGCAGGGTTTTCCATGGATTCTTTCTGGGTGATCCTGACTTCTGTCTGGGCTTCTATCTGTTCCTGTCTTCTATTTAGATGAGTGATCAGATCCATGAGTCACACGCCTAATCTCTCTCCTCTTCCTTACCTGGGAAGGCTAAAATTTTTCCAGATCACCAAGTGCTGGTTCCTTTTTGTTTAACAATTTCATCCTCAATTTATCTCTTTTTTTTCCTTGAATTTTAAAATAAGCAACAATGAGAAACCAGGCCACACCTTCCACACATTGCTTTGAAGTTTCCTTAGCTAAATATCCAATTTTATCATTTCAAATTCTACTTTCCATCTAATGGTCGAATATAACTTTTCCAAATTTCTGCCACTTTTTATTTATTTATTTATTAAATTTTTTTTTAAAGATTTTATTTATTTATCTTTAGAGGGGAAGGGTTAGGGAGAGAAATATCAATGTATGGTTGCCTCTTGTGTGTCCCCTGCTGGGAACTGGCCTGCAACCCAGGCATGTGCCCTGACTGGGAATCGAACCATGATCCTTGGCTTCGCAGGCCCGCGCTCAATCCACTGAGCTACACCAGCCAGGGCTCTGCCACTTTTTAGAAAGGATCTCCAGTGTCCACAGCATGTTCATAATTTCCTTTTAAGGCTTCATCAGAAGTACCTTTACCATTTCTATTTCTAGCAATATTCAGTTCATGATGATACATGTATTCTCTAAGATAATTGGGCCTTTATCTACAGTTGTCCTCTCTCCTTCCTGACCTCTCACTGGAGCTGCTTTTAATGTTGCTATTTCTGCCAACAGGCTCCTCAAGGCAGCCTGAGCTTTTGTTATCTTGCACCTCAGATTTTTTTCCAGCCTCAACCCATTACCCAACTCCAAAGCCACTTCCACATTTTATATACTGTTAAGCAGCACTCTAATTCGTGGTACCAAAATCAGTGTTGGTTTCCAAGGGCTGCCTTAACAAAGTCTCACAAAGTGGTGGCATAGAACAATAGGAACTTATTCTCTCACAGTTCTGGGGGCCAGAAGTCTGAACCCAAGATGTTTGCAGGGCCATACTCCCTCTGAAGGTTCTGGGGGAGACTCCTTGCCTGTCCTAGCTTCTGGTGGTGTCAGCAGTCGTTGGCCTGCCTTGGCTAGCAGCTGCATCTGTTGTAGCCTCTGTCTTCCCATGTCCGTCTCCCGCTGTATTGGTTCGCGTCTCTGTGTCTTCTCATGAGAACACAGATCATATTGGATTTACTAAGCTAGTATGACCTCATCTCAACTCATCACATCTGCAAAGATGCTAATTCCAAATAAGGGTACATTCACAGGCACCTGAGGTTAGAACTTCAACATGTCTTTTTGGGGGGCATAATATAAATCATCACAGTGTCCTCCAAGCTTCCAGTTTCCACATTTATACAAATAGGGCCGTTAGGGATGCAAATGACAGAAAACACAAATCAAGCTAGCTTGGGCAAAATGAGCCTGTTTGGCTCTTGTAACTGATGTTTTTATGGGCAGTTCAGATATCAGGTGTAGGTGTGTCCCGACCCAGGGACTTAAACAGTGTGATCAGAATGTGGGCACTCTTGCTCTTTCTCAGTTCTTTATTCCTTCATGTTGTCTTTATTCTCAGGTTAATCATAACCACATGGGTTTCTTCATTGGATCCCGAACTGCCCCAGAGAAAAGGATATTTCTTATAATAATACTCTCACAAAAACCTAGGCTTTATTCTCATAAGCTCCAACTATGTGAAGTACCTGCCCCACAGACTGGGGAGGTGGGCTTTGCGGAGTGGTTTATTATAAGTTTTCTTCTGGCTCCAGAGATGCAGTCAGTGCTCCCCAAACCCCATGGGCTGAGATCACAGAATCAGGCTGTCATTACCGCGGGAAGAGGGAGAGCCTAGCAGGGAGGCCACATTATCAGTACATGAATCTCATTATGCACCCTCCACTGATTCTTGGCCAAACAGTTATATGTTTTGCTTTAGTTTCTTTATCAATAAAACACTTGTTCATTAGGTTTTTTATTTTTAATTTAATCTTTTGGAGGGTCAACTTTGGTGAAGTATAATTTACATACAATGAAATTCATCAATTTTAAGTGTACAGTTCGATGAGCTTTGACAAATGCATTCAGTTGTGTAGCTACCTCCACAATCATTACACAGACCCTTTCCTTCACCCCTAAAAGTTCTCTTGTATCCCTTTCTAGTCTGTCTTCTCACACCAGCAGGCCACCACTGCTCTGCTCTCTGTTATTATAGCTTTGCATAGTTTTTTTAAAAAATAAAAGAGTTTAAAGTATTTAGTGTTAAACTTTTAAGGCTACAGTTAAAGGCTTGGTACAAAGTCTAAATAAATATTAGCCTTTATTAATATGGATGGGCTTAGTGAACTTAGGCAGAATTTATTCATTATTTTAGGATGAACTGTGTGAAATTGCTGATATTTGATAGTTTTTAATTTATGAAAAGCGGCAATTTTGTAGGGTTTCATAGGGTTCAGTGTGATTCAAGTCTGATAAGAGTAGGACAAAAAAATATTCAGACTGCTCCTAATGGTTGGTGCAAAGGGAATTTGGTGTGGTCCCTCTTTATCCCTTGCCCTTTACTCATTTGATGTGTATGGCTTTCTGCCTGGGGATGGAATCTGGGGTTGCCATCCAGACTGGCAATGATGTGATACAGTGGGCTATTGCTGTTAGAAGGAAGAAGCTATCTCATTGAGGGTACAAGCACTAGACTATTTGGTGGACGTCTGTGGTTTTCCTGCCCAGTATCCATTCCTTCCTTTTTTTAGTAATGCTCTCTGATTTTCTTTGGGGACCCACTGCTCCTCAGCAGAGCCCACAGGGTTTACATGCTTTGACCCATGTCTGGCCAATGAAAGAATGATATTTTCCTAACTTCAGAGAGATTGGTTCAAGGATGGATACGTGACTCTGTTAGAGCCAATCAGAGCCCAACTCTGGGACTTAGCTGGAGCTACCAGGGAAGACATGCTACCTTCTTCTATACAAGTTTAAACCTAGGGGTGTGAGAACCATTCTGCCATTCTGTGGAGGAAGCCTGTCTGAGATAAGCCTATCTAGAAGAAAGTAGAGGCATTCCTTTTGCTTTAGTCCACAGTTGAAGCTGTAATAATGCTTTGAGGCAACATTGAAACATTGGTGGTGGGAGAAAAACATCTGGCATCGTGGACCTTTGCATCCAGGGCTCTCTTCTCCTGATGAGGCTGGATATATGGCATGGGTTCTTACCAGTGTCCTGTCCCCACAGGAGTCCGAATCTTCATCCGGGTTTATGTCATAGTCACCCAGCCTGGTTTAAGAGGCTAGAGCAATCTACAGTAGACTCTTGGAAGCTTTTCTTTTCCAGCTGAGTAAATACTTTTTCCGAATCAGTATCAGTTGGACCTGGATCTGAATCCTGGTTCTTGAATGGATTAGTCATCTCTTTTAACTTTGTTTTATTTATCTTTAATATATTTTATAATAATAACAACAACAACAACTCTCTGCCCTGGCTGAGCGGCTCAGTTGGTTGGAGTGTTGTCCCCTATACTAGAAAGGTTGCAGGTTTGATCCCTGGTTGGGGCACGTATGAGAGGTAGCCAATAGATGTTTTTCACGTGGGTGTTTCTTTCTTTCTCCATCTCTCCCTTTCTCTCTC
This sequence comes from Carollia perspicillata, assembly GCA_004027735.1. NCBI lineage: Eukaryota > Metazoa > Chordata > Mammalia > Chiroptera > Phyllostomidae > Carollia > Carollia perspicillata. The sequence goes on along the minus strand of PVKM010020049.1, from coordinate 15,162 downwards.
TGTAAAATCAGTAAGCATATCCTTGAGTGATGAATAAAATAAATAACAGCAATTCTCTTTAGAATCATTGTGAGGATCTGTCTTTAGAATCATTGGGGGGATTGAGTGAGATAAGGCATAAATACTGAATATTACAGCCAAAATTTGAATGTTTACCATTGGCCCCCTTCATAGCTGAAGATTCTGAGGCTCTGCGTCTGAGGACTGAACCAACCATTTTCAACTGTGGTTGGATCTGCAGAGGTAGAACCTGCAGCCATAGAGGGCCAACTAAGGGACTTAAGCATCTGCCGATTTTGGTAGCTGAGCAGGCCCTAGAGCTAGTCCCCATGGATACCAAGGGACAACTATACTTTTTGCCAGCCCCGTGCGAAGAGCTTCTGTATAAGATACTCTTGGTTGCCCACCCAGCATCCTTACCCATCTCTTCTCTGCTAATGGAACCTTGATTTAGTTCTGGAATTTACTTCTGGAAGCCTGTATGCTTTTTCTTGGGTCTCTTCTTTTGGGGGATGCTTATCCTCTGCATATCATTGGTTTAGGCATGGCTGTGAGACCAAATTCTGCCCAAAGAAACTTGAGGGGAAAGCTGATAGGGAGCCTCTGGGAAAATGTTCCCTTGACCCTAGTCTTCTGCCTTGGGAAAGCAATGTTTCTAAATGCGAACACCAAAGTGGCTGTAGCCTTCTTACTACCAACTGGAGAATAAAACTACCTCAGATTGGCAGACCAGAGAGATGGAAAGAATCTGAGTCTTCACAGTTGTTGTTGACCGAATCAGCCTTGGTCTGTCCTAACTTGGGATTTTCTTTTATATCATGTAATACATTTCCCTGTTGTTTAAGCCAATCAGATTCAGGAATTCTGATTCTAATAACTGCTACAGTTTTATTTATTTTCATTTAATCTTCAAAATATCTCTGTAAGGTTAATGCTTAGCTCAATGCTTGACTAGTTCAATCTGCTGAGCACTAGAGGGCTTTTAATTTGCAATTTGTCATCTGAATGAACTCCTTCCTGTTGCACATTTGCTTCTGGTCTTAAATCACTGAAGGACCTTGTGCCACACAGCTCTTTAGACATGTAGAAAGAAAGGATTCTTTTAGTTTATGTTCTGGAGAAAAACTGCTCAAATGCTGATGTCATTAAAGCCTCCACGCTTATTCTGGGAACCCTCTAGCCCAGAGCCATGTACATAGTAGGTGTGTTAGTTTTCTATTGGTGTATAACAAAGCACCACAAATCTCACAGCTCTTGAAACAATACCAATTTATTATCCCACATTTCCATAGGCCAGAAGCTTGGGTAGGCTTGGCTGGTTTTCTGGGTCTCACATGGCTGAAATCAAAGTGTTGGCTAGGCTGGGTGCTCATCTAGAGAAGAATCCATCTCCAAGCTCATTCAAGTTCTTGGCAGAATTAAATTTGATGTGGATGTAGGACTGGGACCCTAACCACCCAGCTGGCTGTCAGCTGGGGGCTGGTCTCAGCAACTAGAAGCTGTCCTTTGACTCTTACACTTGGCCTCTTTGTCTTCAAAACCATCACCGACATGCTGAATCCTTCTTGTGCTTTGAATCTGTCTGATTTCTCTCTATGCCAAAAGCTGGGGGGTGGGGGGAAGCCTCTTTGCTTTTAAAGAGCTTGCCTGACTGAGTCCAGTTCAAATCTCATATTTTAAGGTCGACTGAGTTGAGATTTCAAATCCACCAACAAAATACCTTCAGATTAATGTTTGAATTATCAAGGGACATGAATTTTGTTTGGGCCATATTTAGAATTCTGACTACCATAGTAGGTGTTGCATAAACTTTATTCATTTATTTATTTATTTGTTTGTTTGTTTTTGGTACTGAATTGAGGAGAGAATAGAAAAACATTTTTAAATAAAGTATCAAATTAATTGAATTTTACCTCTGCTAATTTCAGGCCCCTTCTAGTATGATATCAGTGTCATTCTGGTTACATTGCCCATTTTTGCAACTAAGAAAACCACAACTTAACAGAGAAAAAGGAACAAAGAAACCAGGAAATTGTGCTGATGTTGTTGCCTTTTTTATTTTTGGAAGGAAGAGAAATTCGCTGATCTGGGCCAACTTTTTCCCCTCAATGGCTGGCACTGCTCAGTAACATTACAAGTGTTATTCATATATAGTGTTTATTTCTTTGGGGGTCTTGGGTAAAAGTTACTTTTTTTTCTTAAAGAAAATGGATTTAAACATGTGGAAAAGTTTAAAAGAAGAAGGTTAGTACAATCAATACAAAATAGTTGTAAAGAGTGAACCACCTCATTTTAATGTTGTGATTTCTGAACCGTATTGAGTTTCATTAGTTGCCTAACACTGCAATTTCAAGTGCAGCTAGAAACGTGGGTGCCCTTCAAAAGTCTGGGACAGTTGGTTGGGATTTTCTAAGCAATCCAGTGTTGAAAGATTTGCTTCATCGTTTTGTGGTGTTATCTTTTGGTTGAGAAACAAGAATCTTTTCAAAAGAAAAGTTTAGGGAGTCCTGGTAGATTTTGCCATCCTGTAGCTTGTAGCCTATGTGCTGGAAGCACCATGAAGTTCTTAGTACTGAAAATCAGTTTTAATTAACTTTTAAATTGAAAAGCAACTGTTTTTCATGTGTTGTTTTAGAGTGACAGGTCCTGGGTAGGATTTTCCCCATGTCAAATAAACTACAATAAGAGTCCTGGCTGGCAAAAGGATATAGACCACTGCCTTAGTTGATCTGTATCCAGGAAAATAAGTTCAAAGCAGAACACCAAATGGCATCCAAAGGAAGGTCTAACCGATTGGAACTGGCAGGAGGCACCAACTGTGTGGGTTGCCCTTGACAATCCATGTGGGCGCATTTCTGTGCTGTGAGCTGTAAACCTGGGAAGAGTCTTGGAAATACATCAATTCTGCCTGAATCCACTTGGGTTTGTGAAAAGGAGGAAGTGGAGGTGAAGGAGAGAGAGAAGCTCAGTCAATGAGGAGTGATATTTATAGAATGAGCCACACTGGGCTTCAAGTCTTACCTTGAATGAGACATAGGCAAGTTGCTTTCTCTCTCAAACTCAGGTGTCCTTCTTTGCAAAACAGGGATAATAGTAATAATAATTATAGTACCTGATATGGATTGAGTATTTCAGTTTCCTCACCAATATTAATATGTTGAAATCTAATTCTCAATGTGATAGTATTTGGAGGGGAGGGTTTTAGGAGGTAATTAGGTCATGATAGTGGAACCCTCATGAATAGAATTAGTGTCCTTATAAAAGAGACTCCAGAGAACTTTCTACCCCTTCCACCCCATTAGGACACAGCAAAGAGACAGTTACCTAGGAACCAGGCTCTCATGAGACACAGAATCTGCCAGTGCTTTGGACTTCCCAGACTTCAGATCTGTGAGAAATAAGTTTCTGTTGTTTCTAAGTTACCCAGTCTTATAGAAGATGTTTTGTTATAGCAACTCATATGGATTAAAAACATACCTCTTATTTTCGGATGAATACATTAAGTGATATATACAGGCATTTATCAGAGTACCTGTCATGCAGGTACTTAGCAAATATTGGCTGTAATTGAAGGAAATTCATAAAAGAAAGAAGCAGGAAAGAGTAAGAGAGAAACAGAATAAGAGAAGGAAGAAAGGGAATAGGGAATAATGACTGTTTAATGCAGGCAAAGGAGGTTGTCTAGTTTATCAGGAAACAATGTTTTCAGAAGAATAATTTAAGTTCAAACTGAATTCTTTCATTGACCAAGTGAGGTTGAGTTCTAGGATGAACAGTGTGTACTGAACACAGCTCTTTGGATGCAGAGTTTATCCTTTAATTGAAGCTTTAAGGACTGATCAATGTAACCCACAGGATGCCTTCATAATCCAGTGGTGATATTAGTGGAGCCTGAGGAATATTTTATAACCACCAGTCAATTTTTTTGCCAACTTTTTCTACACTAAAGATGTTGGCATCAAACATTTCTTCACTCCACATCAGAGATACAGATAGACAACAGTATGGTGGTTACCAGTGGGAAGGGAGTGGGGAGTGGTAGAGGGTAAAGGGGGTGAAATATATGCTGAAGGAAGATGATTTAGCTTTGGATGATGGGCACACAATGCAATATACAGACCATGTGTCATAGTAATATGCACTTGAAACCTATATGACCCTATCAACCAATGTCACCCAAATACAATTTAATTTTAAAAAAGACAAGACACTTTCATATTATTAAAAAAAAACTTTTCACTCCAACTCTGAGCATAGACTCTCAAGAGGACTAATTAAAGAGAAATCTAAGTAAAATATTACCTTGAATAGTGGGTCTCCTTGGGAATGAATGAAACAACCCAGGTGATGGGGATTGCCCTGGTGGAGCCTGGGACTGAGTGCTTGGTGTGTGCCCTTCCCAGCACTGAGCTCCTGGACTCATTGCCACTGGAGCTGTTCCCTTTGTGAGCTGCCAAAGGAAGAATGCACTCCATAGCAGCATAGCTTTGATGTAATCTGGGGTGGGGTATCTTCAAGGTTTCTTGTGATTCTGTTTTTGGGCAAAACTGCAAATGGCATGGGAAGTCTTTGTAGCAGCAAGGGGAATAACAGGAATAAATGGCTTTCCCCCCTTTGTTTTGCTTTGATATTTTTGTACAGAAATTCATTCATTTTGATACAGTGTCAAACTCATTTTCACCAGGGGCCACATCAGCCTCATGGTTTCCTTCAAAGGGCCGAAATAATTTTAGGACTGTATAAATGTAACTACTTCTTAACTGTTAAGGAGTTGAAATTACATTTGGCCCTTTGAAGGCAACTGGAAGGCTGATGTGGCCCCTGGTGAAAGTGAATTTGACTCCCCTGATTTAGAACAAATGAAGAGATGTCCTTTTAAAAACATTAGCCGACATGCTTCAAGCTGCTGAGGCCTTAGTCCTACCAAGATCAACTATTATTCTCTCCTTTTAACTCTGTTTCCAGTTCAGTTCTGCTTTGAGAATGAAACCAAAGAAAAACAGAGTTTTTAAGTTTATAACTAAACCCTTTACCTAGATTTGAAGGCAGTTGAATACATTTTTAAAAATTCAGTCACTTTTTTTTTTCACTCCTCAAGATGTAAGTGGGTGGCAGACAGGAACATGGACACCTCCCTCAAGTCTGGCTTTAAAGGACCAGTAGATGGGATGGTGTGTGGGAAGAAAAAGTAATTTTCCTTCTGCCCTTATAAATTGTTCTGGCTGGATTAATAACCTAACTAACAAGGGGCAGATTAACAGAAGAGTAACCAGATATATCACACGTATACATACGAGGGAAGGGGCTGCCTGCGGATGTGGGGCCCGAGCGCAGATGGGGCAGTTGAGGCTTCTGTGCCGTCTTGGATTAAGGAGAAAGGGGGTGATTGTGGTTTGGGACTTGAAAGGGCAGGACAGTGACTCACATGGAGATAGAAAAGCAAGTATTTGGTAAATAAATGTTGGCAGGGCTGTCTTCTCTGGGCCATAGAGAAGATTTGGAACAAATGGGCCTTGCTAGGTTCCTCTCTTCCTAACACACCCAGTTCCTATTAAACTATAGTTATCTATGATGATAATTCCCTTCCTGGAGCAGGTCCTCTATCTAAATTTTTTTAGACAGGGCAAAGATCAAAAAAAATTTTGAGCTTTCTTTTCTTAAAAATAACCAGCTTAAAATAATCAATATCCCAAAAGGCACATTTTTAGGTGGCAAACTCTGCTTTGCCCCAAGGGCAATTTAATGGCTGGATGTCCTCATCAAGGAGCACAGAGGGGAGGCCGAGCCTATTGGAAAAGATTGGAAGAGACTAGCCCAGGGTTTATAGTGGTCACTCTGGTGATGGCTCTTGACCAGGAAATATTATCAGGGTAAGTTGGGTTATAAGGAATGATAACAATAGCTAATACTCATAGGGTATTGCTCATATATAAAGTGTTCAGATAGATAGCTGGATAGAATACCTTACCCTGTAAGGAAAGAACTGTCCTCGATTTTTTGAGATTGGGAAACTGAAGCATAAAATGGATTAGTAGCTTGACCAAGGTCCATACAATAATACCTAGTTAGTGGCAGAGCCAGGATTTGAGGCCATGTAGCCCTACTCTACGTTATCCCCATGCCACACTGTCTCCCATTAAAACATGTGGAAAATTGAATCATCGTTCTTCCCTCACACCAACCTGCTTCTCTTCTTGTGTTTCCTCTCTCTGGGGACAGCCGCACCATACACTCACTTACACAAACCAGAAATTGGAGGATTATCCTTGACTTGCCACCTCCTGTGCTCACCATATGAATCTGTCACAAACTATTATCCAAATTCACATCCCAGAAACATCTTAGTTTCTGGGCAGTAGGAGCTGAAATTGAGTCTTATGATAAGGAAAATCATACAAGTTGGGTCATGAACAAGTTATAGAATTTAAAATGTGCATGGACATGTTAAACTGAAACATGTAACTTTCAGGAATTTAATGATGGTCAACTTGGGTTCTTCCTGATTTCCAGGGACATTTTATTTTTTATTTTTCCATCTGGAGCAGTTTAGGTGGAAAATGTGGACTTGCGTTTCCATAACTAAGGTGGTCAATGGTGTTAAATGCTTAAACAGCTTGGGAACAAACTCCAGAATCTGAAGTGTATAGAAGTTGGGAGGGAACCCATTGGGTTGTCTGGTGGAAATGCGTTGCTGACAGATGTGGAGACCAGCTCAGAAGATTGGAGACTCATCCAGGTGAAAAAACAGTCCAGAGCAGAAAATCCCAGCCTTCTCACTCAGGCCCAAGATCACTCTTCTCGTGGTGCAATCCCTGGGCCCTGGGACATTTTCCATCCTGTGCGAGGCTTTGCCTCTATTGGGGAGAGGCAGCAAGGTCAGGAGATGCTCATTTCCCGATTGCCTCCTGGAATCCAGGCTCCCTGGAGGTGGACCGCACTTCTGCTCCTTCCTGCTTCTGGGAAGCAGAATGTAGAGTCCAGACATGCAAAAGTGGCCTCTGGGTAGGCTGCCTTTAGGTGATGAAATAGGAAAGACATTTGATGAGAAGCCACACATGTATTTTGTCTTCCAAAGCTTTGGGGTAATCCCAGATTCGCCCACACCTTCACTCCACTGTGGTGTTTCATTTGTACAGCCCAAGCGGGGTTGTGTTTTCAATATGTTTCTAGGATGCCTGCAGGATTTCTCGAAAACCTCAAGCAGATGGATAAGTTGTATGATCTCAATTCCCACCCTCTGAAAATCTGTGGCTAGTATTCCACAATGGTCCTGGAATCCGGGGTGGCTTCTCAGTGACCCGGCTTCCATGGCTTCTTTGGGAGAGATCAAGCACTTCTCAGAACAGCCCAAGCACGCGAAACGACTGGTCACTGTGCTCAGTTCTTCCCCTGCTATTCTCGTGAGCCCAGCCTTCACGAAATTTTCCAAAAGTTGTATCTGACGTTCATTCTCCAGAGTGGTTGAAGAGCTAATAGACATTCTCATTGTATTCCACCAGCGACTACAGGCAACTTTGTTCCTAGATGAGTTTGTCTAAATTCCATTTGCTTAGAGCTTATGAAGTGAATACATTTGAATTGATGTGTAGTTTTCTGAGGAGAAGGAAGTTATGCTTTGAGGGGTTAAGCAATGTCTGTGTTCATTTATATAAGTAGATGTTTAGGGGTGTAAATGTACTCAACACCATGATACTATATTGGTTCTATGAGTTCATACAAAATTTTCATTAAGGGATGCTAAGATATACACATGGGAATCTTTAAAATGAGTTTTTCCTTTTGAACAGCCAGATATTTCTGTTTCTTTGAGTTGCGTTGGCAGATAAATATATTTTCCCTTTTAAAAGTAACATTTGGGAGAAATGTGTATCAATAAGTATATAAGTTATAATTACCATTCCCCACAAATTGCATCTGCTGTATTGGGTTAACTCTCTAGTAGTGTTTCTCCCCATAATAATTAGAGCAGGATTGAGATGTCATAAACGAAACTGATACTTCAGAGTTAGCTGTCATTTGAGGGGAATGAAGAGGGGAAGTGGGAAGCATTTGGCTTCTTTGTAAGTTGAAATTTTATTACTGTATTTGTATTTCTAAATGACTGTGAATGAAACTGTGGTGGGTAAACTCATGAATGTTAACGTGGCTATAGCTTCTGCTTACATAACACTTCATTATTCTGTCCTTTATTACACTCTTTGAGAAGCTGATAGTTCAACAATTGGAGCTTTTAAAGTAATGGAAGGCTTTCAACCAAACAGAATGCCTTCGTTACTAGTGAGCAGGAAGATGTGAATATGAATTAAGGTGGCTTAAACTAATATAAGAAAACAGTTTTATTAAAAGACCAATATCCATAATTTATATCTTTATTTTCAGTTTTCTTTGAGTTGAATAAATTAGGTCAGGTGGTTTCATTATTTTTCTTCCTTTCAGTTCCCAACTGCATTAGTCAGTGTAACAACCTGAAACCTCAGGGGACTGACAGGTGAAGGTCATTTCTTGCTGATATAAATGGCCCAGGTCCAGGAACTTTCCTGGGACTTTCTCTTCCAATGAGCAAATTAGGGACCCAGGCACCTTCCATTCTGTCATCTGGAATATGCAGCCCCTAGAATAGCTACCAGGGGTTAGACAGTGTGAGGTACTCACAGCCCCTCCCAGATACTTTAGGTAGAAAGTGGCACATAGCACATCTGCTCCTGCCCATTGGCCAAACGAGTCACATGCCTCACAGCAACTCCAAGAGCAGCTAGGAAATACCAAGATTACATGGGATACTCAGTGAGCACTGCTGTTTCAATCACCCCAGCACATCACAGGTGCCTAGCAAATGTTAACTGAGGGAACAGATGAATGAGTCATGAATCCTGTTAACAGCTTGGCAGTCATTTTAAATTGCTGTTTTAGACTGATAGAGGAGGGATTAAAAATCGCTGGAGGAATATTAACTTTAAAGGGTTTTTGTGTATATTTGCATCATTGACAGCTATGAGAGTTGTTTCTGGTTTAAGTCTAGATATCTTTGCTATGGCACAGTGACTTTTTTTTTAAGGGACTGACACATGGGGTCTGAAAAATTTTGTTTTCTGATCCTAAAGGCCTCTAAAGCAAATAGCATCTTGCAGTTGATTAGGTGGAAGTGCATCAGAGCCTTGACAGCATGCATAGTGGGAACGGAGCTTGTTAAGGTTACACAGAAGGTTAACCTTCATTGACAAGACAAAATTGAAGTCGTTTTCTCTTGCCATAGAGCAGTTCCCAATCTGTGCTGTCAGCACAGAAGAGTTTATCCATTTTTTCCACAGCATTATCTCAAATGAGGTGTCAGGGTACTAAATGGATTTACTGTCTCGTATTATTTTTTATTTCGATGTTTAATTTTTTATCCTACTTATTTATTGTCATATGAAGTTAAAATAATAACATAAAAATGAACAGGGATGCTGAAGGAGAAAAAGATGACAGCCTCACAATTTTTTATCTTAGTCCTGAGTAGTAGATCCTTAAGGAATGCCATTATATTAATTTCCAGGTTTTGTTTTCTTGACTCCTGGTATTTCATTTCCACAGCTTATTAAAATTTGAATGGGTCAGTTCACTCAAACATACTCAGAACACTCACTAAATACAAGATAATGTATGCTATAGGTATGTTGTAATATGCTTTTCCATGATACCTTGTTAATTTGCAATTTTGGAAAGCCACCAAAGATGGAATAGGTGTTGGATCTGGTCATGTGAGGTTTCCAGGGCAGATTCTGTCACCTTCTAGCTGTGGGACCTGCAGACAATTACTTAATCATGATAAGCTTCAGTTTCCTTCTGGGCAAGATGGATAGGAGATTTTGAGGAAGACCTTAAGGGAGTCCTTAGCAAGGAAACACAAGTCCCTGGGCACATCACCCTCAATATAACTCCAGAGAACCCTGGGTGCACTGAAAGTGAAATAACAATTTTTTCTAGATTTTGCAAATCTAGATATGTCTAGAATAGCTTATATTTTCTCTCCATTCCATTTCCCCACCGTCTGCCCTCCCATGATACTCCCCAACCCAAGGGTAGAGTTAGCCAGCCTTGGGAAATCCAGCACTGCACATTGGCCACAACCATACCTCAGGCTCCCCACTGGTCACTGCATGTTGGGTTATCACATGTGTTGTTGTTGCTATTTATCAGAAAAGCAGTTCTGTGTTTAAGATGCTAGGTAGTAGTGGAAAAGACAGTGGTATAATTTTTTACCTTGGTATCTGGAGATGGATGCTCTCTTTTTTTTTTTGGTATATATGCTGTGGTGTTAGATGTCTCTCCCCCTAATTAACTTCCTCTGAGATATGCAGAAGTAAATCACTACAGCAACTGGACCACTGCAACATTAAGTGCTAGAACATTCTAAATTGCAGTAATAATCATGATAATGAAGCCACATATTCTGTGTCCATCTTTTAATTGCTTCTTAAGTCTCCTAAGTGGGAATGGAAAAGTTCTTATGATGTAGAAATGAGGGAGGATAATTTATTTCTTACTTCAGCTAGGCTTTGTGAAGAAACTTTTTTCAGTCTATTAGGAACTGTGAGACTTCCTTTGAAAAACAACAACTTAGGTAGATAATTTTAACTATAGCTTAATACTACTAATATGTAGCCCCCAAAATATGGATTTGTCTTAGAGTCAGGGGGTATTGTCATGCATAAAGCATTACACTGTAAAGCCCAGATACCCTAATAGAGTCTTGTTCTCTCACATTTTGCTACTCAGTTATGAATTCAAATTCATAGGAGAATTTTTTTACTTGAACAGAGGACATCCAGTTATTGGGTACTAAAGGAGCTCATTATTGGATGGTTAGTCTTGTAAGCTGGCATTGTTTTTTGGACCTAAAGGCCATGTGTTCAATTTCAATTTATAGTTCTTGAATGTCATCTGGGTAATAATTGACTTATTCTTACTGATGATTTCATAGGGAGTATCCTCATTAGCCCAGTAGGTTTTTATAAAAACCCTCTATAGTATAGTATAGACATCTTTTGAAGTCTTTGCCAGGCTAACAGTGATGCCTCCAAAAAACCCTTATTCATGAGGATGGGCCCCAAGAACCATGTTTGTACAACTTGACTCCATCACCTTCCCATCTTCCCTGCCCCAGCTGGTTAGACCATGGGTGGGCTTTTGACACATGGTGGACCAATTAGATTCTCTCTCCTAGGATCTGAGAATTGGATCAAAAATTTTAGTTTATTCTGAGCTAACCTCTGAATAGAAAAGTATAAACAGGGAGAAGCTATGGGTATTTCTCTTTGCTCTGTGAACCAATGGGCCAAGAACGCAGTCTGTAGAGAGGAGACTGGTGCAGACACCTAGAGAGAAGCTGCAGAAAGGAGGAGAGAACGACCCAGGACCCTGGTGGCTTTTTTGATTATAGTTCCAGGCCTTTCCTGGGACCTGGCTGTATTTGGTTCTTTGAATCCCATTAAGCACTGTTATATCTAAGGATAAATTTTATCACTTCTATAAAAACTAGCATAAGTGATATTTCTGTTCCTCTTTCACATGTGAAGAAAACTGAGGTTCAAGGAAGCCAATCTTATTGCATATGTTGATGGCACTGTTTCTGAACTCAATCAGGGCTCTAGCAACCCAAGTCAAATTAAAATAAAAAACAAAAAAGGGCATTTTTGACTTACTTACCCAAGCATTTCATGGTATGACTCTGCCTCTAAGCATGACTGGAGTCAAGGATTTGACTAGAATCATTTCATCAAGCCTCACTTTTTTTTTTGCCGGCTCTTGGTTCTGTTTGTTTCTGTGTGGATTTGTTCTGAGAAGAATCATCTCTGTACATGGGGTGGGGTGCCACTGGCAGCACAAGGCAGCAACCAGTAACTTGTGACCCTTGATGAAGGGTTTGGGTACCTCAGTCTCCCAGCATTCATAGCATTGCCTAAAAAAGAAGAACTCTGATTAGTCACTCTGGGCCACATGCTGAAGAGTGGCTGACAGGGCCCCTTGACTGATGTCTCTCCCCGGTGTCAGAGATTTTGGTTATACTACTAAAGCAAGGCAGAAGAGATGCTGAGCAGAGCAAAGTAACCATATTCACCACATTTGCTGTTATTTTTCCTACCTGAATAGAAATGACAGATGATATTCCTATGTGTGACAACACTCCCATATGCAACTTTTCTCCACCATTAGTCCCGCTCAAGAAAATCAATCTGAATATAGATGATTGGATGTGAGCTTACTATTTAAACAACCTCAAATCTACATTAATTAAGTAGAAAAGCCAGTTCTTTGAAATGTGAGTACTGCCATCATTAGTAATAACAAGTGTGACACGTTTCACAATTGCTTGAGGCATAAATCATGGGGTAGAGACCCCTGCTTTGGGGGGGATGCTATGAGGATAATTGTATCAACGCCTTTATTTGCCACATGCCTACCTATTCAAAGTGGCTCCCAATAGCTGGGCACTGTTGTAGGCATGGGGTTCCAGCTATGAACAAAGCAGAGAAAGTCTTTGTATCTGTATGGGGCTCAAATTTCTAATTGGGGAGGGGGGATGGACATCGACTTATGAACAAATGAAAAGGAATTCAGATATTGAGTACAATCAAAAAATAAAACAGGGTAGTAGGCCTGTTGTTGTCTAATTTGGTAGCCACTAGTTGTGTGTGGCTATTTAAAATTCAATTAAAATTTATTTGAATGAAAACAAATAAAGTCAGCTGACACCAGTGACATTTCATGTGCTCTATAACCACAAGTGGCTGGTAGCTACTGTATTAGTGCAGATACAGAGCACGTCTGTCATTGCACAAAGTTCTCTTGCATTGGGCTTGATAGTGGCTCATAAGAGACAGTTAGGGTTATTTAGGGAAGGCCTTTCTGTGAAGCTGACATTTATACTAAGACCTAAAGCCAGCCATGCAAAGGTCTCAGGGAGTACCATTTCAGGCAGATCAAACAATAAATGTGAAGACCTTGAGATGGGAATGGGCTTGGCCTAGTTGAAGATCCAAAGATGGCCAGTGTGTCTGATTGAGTTGGAGAGGCATGAAAGAGCTAGATCAAGTATGACCTTGGGTTGTATTCTGCACAATGGGAAACCATTGCTTAAGTGAGGTAGTAACAATTTTATTTCATTTTTAAAGAATGATTCTAGCCACTGGGGTGAAGAGGGTGGCAAGGGTAGAAGCAGCACACAGAAGACCTTCAAAATCACTTGATGAATATAAAAATTGATAGAAGGTCCAGGCAGGCTGGGGTGTTCATTAGCTTGATGTTATTTTGCTAGGGTTCATCGGGCCCTGATGGAGCCAAAGAGTGGTTCCCAGATGCCTTGAGAGATCCCCCATCCTAGTGTTAGGCTGAGCAGTCAAATAGACCAGCCCCAGGAGAGCCTGGGCCCTCAGACACTATGTGATTCCCCAACAGTTCCCTTGTCCCTATAGGCCAGAGCTTGGCTCACTGTTGGCTGTCCTCAGCTCCTCTGATCTCTTTCCATGTCTTGGGGACCACTGCAGGACACTGCTGCAGTACTTTATTCATCCCATTCATATTCCCTCAATAATACCAAAGAGTACCTGCCATGTGCTAGGTATTGGATTAGATGCTGGGGTTACAGTGGCACAGGAAGAAACAGCTATAGTTTCTGCAAACATATATCTCATAATGTAGAGTGGAGGCCATTTAAGCTAAATAGTCACTCAGATAAGTGTGTTATGACCTCTGGGATGAGTTCCATATATGAGAGGCCCATGAGACTTCAAAGGCACCTAGTGGGGATGTCCCCAGTTAGGGAGGTCAAAGGTGGCTGCCCAGAGGATGTGATAATTGAACTGGATCTGGGGAGAAATGGGGTTTATGAAAGTATCAAGTGGAGAAAATGTTCTGGACATGGGGAACAGCATGGGCAGAGGCCACATGGGCCTAGGCTGCATGGGCCTAGGATCATGGAGCAGTTGGGTGGCTAACTGAGACCAGTGAGATTGGGTGGTTCTGGGTGAGGGGAGTCATCAGATATTTAGGTCCTTGTTTGCCATGGTAAGGAGTTTGTTCTTTGTCCTAAGGACAGTGGGAAGTCCCTAGAGGATTACAGGTACAGCATTGGCCCAATCAGGGAGTTCACATTGCCTTAAGGAGATGAGAGTGGGGGATGGGCAAAGTAGGTGTTGAGGGACCAACTGGGAAACCCATCACCAGTGAGCGAGTGGGCAGTGATGGCATTCCCGCCTTGTCTCTTCATACATTTCTCTCTGCCCTTGGTCTGCCAGTCAGCTCTACTACAATAGTGGTTACTAATATTTGTTGAAACTGTATTAGGTGAAATCATGAAATTACTAATATACAGTCATTTTTGACCTACAAAAAGGCAGTGTTATACAGTTCAACTTAAGACTGTGAGTCAGGCAGTGAAGTGAGGGCTTTTTATCTTTTACATATTTCTTACTCAAAACAACTCCATTGTAAGGTGGGTGGCTGCAATCCACCTGTATGGATGGAGTGTGGCTAAGCAGAAGAGCTGGGATTTGAACCCAGTATGCTCAAGTTAGATACTCCATTCCAAGACTGTTAAAGTTAAGTGCCAAGTGGCCAGCTAGACCTACAGAAGGCTGCAGTCCAAGACCTGCCTAAGTAGCTTGTTAAATAGGCCATTAATACTCATATTTGAGCATGCTCAGAGGCCAGAGATTCCAGATGGCTGGGAGAAGGATATTCATTATCTGATTTTTGAAAGAACTATGGCAGTTGGGGAATTATAAATGAGTTAATGTAACATTAATACCTAGAAATATTCTGGAACAGATCATTAAAAAATCAATTTCCACATATGAGGAGAAAATGAGATTATTGAGTAGTAATCAGACAGCACTAGACCTTTGGAGAAGGGCACAGATGAGTAGGAATATATGTCACCTCCCCACAGGATGCTTGTGCACTGAGAATTTGGTATTTTCTTGGCTCATTTGGAGCTAATATTCTTACTAATTTTTATTTTTTAATCTAAGTTGTAAAAAGCTGGCCATCATCCCAGAGCATGGAAGGGGAATATAATAAGGGAAAGAGGAGAGAACCAAAACATACTAAGAGCCTGCTCTGGGCACTGTGCCCATTGCTTTTGTACACTTTATCCCATTCGGTCCTCGGAAAGACCTGAAG
>PVKM010020048.1:0-23657 GCA_004027735.1 Carollia perspicillata | reverse complement strand
ATCTTCCCGGCACGAGGCTAGAGGAACTACACAGAGATCCCGAGGGTAGAGCTGACTGGTCAACGTGCAGCAGAAGGGAGAGGGCAGACTTTGAAGGCTCTGGTCCAGGGCAGTGATGTGGAGGAAGGAGCTAGATTTTCCGACGCGGAGTCCGAAGACACGGAATCGGAGAGGAACTGGGAGACAAGACGCAGCCCACGGAAGAGAAGAAATCGGAGCTGTGAGAGCCCGGTGAGCCCAGAGAGGCTCCTCTGTTCACGGGTGGCTTGAGCATTTACCACAACCAGTTGCCCGCATTTACAAAGGGATATTTTACGTAAAAATCTAGATTTCATCCATTTCCTAAGGAAGCAGAGGGTCTGCTGGCGCTGGGCCTGCAGTCTTGAGTGGCAGCAGTGGACAGGGGGCGAGCTGTGTGGTGTGGCGCGGGCCAGGGCAGGCCCCGCTTAATCGGGGGGCATAACCTCCGTGGTCATTGCGACCCGTGGCCTGTCACCCCATAATGTGGACATACAGTCTGAGGGTCTTTAATTAGAAGGGAGCGGGCACACGACCTTTCTTTTGCTGCCCTGAGCTCTGATCAGCTGACTATTCCTTTTAAAGCTTTTGGGACATTTTTAAACACCAAGGATGTGTGTGTGTGTTTGTGCGTGTGTGTGTGTGTGTGTGTGTGTGGGCATGTGCTAGACGTTTAATTGGATTATGATAGATCTCATAGGTGAACATCTGCTTTGAGGTTAGGACAGCTTACTAATTCCATGGTAGAATATTTTTCTCTTTTCTTCCTCATTAATTGCCCATAGGCCAAGTCTTACCTGCAACCGTACCTTCTCACCCACTGCCCCATCCCCTAATACTGTAGGTTCCATCTCGGCCTTCTTGCTTAAAGAATCATGACAGCTTTTATTTTTACTTTTCAGTAGCGCTTCATTTTTAATTCTTCAAACAAAAACTGTCTCTGCTAAGAAAGTTTTTAAAGAGGGTGGCTTGTGTTTTATTCCCAAGAAGGTTCTTTAAATTCCTTCATATAATGTTTTTCTCCCTTTGCCTCACTGTTAAAAATAGGCTAAAATACATTTGAATATAATTCTTGAGGCCACGCGATTCCAAGGGAAGGAGATGGTATAGACGGTGGTTACTCTGTTTGCAGCCCTGCTAAGCTGGGGCGCTCTCCCGCTACCCCTCCCAGGGCACTGAACTTGTCACTCAGACTCTGATCCATTAGTAGGGCGCAGATCCCGCAATGGATTCCGCTGAGCAAGTGTTAGACACACATCCAGTCGTAAAGCCTGGTTGTGATCTGGTTACATGTGTTCCATGATTTGAGAAGAATAATCTGGTCCCTGCAAAGCAGTTCAGATCAGAATTTTGTGTCCAAAGCAGGCTGTAACCGAGCCGGGACCCTGTCAGAGAGGTGCTCACGAATTTTTAGTATTTTATAGAAACATCCACATTATAGCATTTCTGCACTATCGAGTTTCAGAAACTTAGGACAAGGTCTTATCATAGAAAAGGCTAGCCACAAACCTAATTTGGTGACCTTACTTTCCCCTGCATTGTCTGCAAAGGGACGGGGTTAAAATAGACAATCCTAAGATGCTTCGGGGCCCGCTCTGTGAGCTACCAGATGGGGGGTGGAGTGGCAGCTGTCCATCGCGAATCTAGGTTTTTATGAGGACTGAGCCCAACTGAGTGGACCAAGGAGCTGCTGAAAGTCCCAATTTCTCCCTAGGGTCTGGGCTGGGACGGGGCAGGGCTGAGCCCTCACACAGAAAGCCCGCGATGGGAAGAGGAGAAAGGGTGGGCTTCGACATCAGACTCCGGTCTGAACCTCACGGTTGTTGACTCAATTTCTCTGCCTTTGGTTTCCCCTTCTGAGAAAGAGGATGATACCTAGTACATTAGTCAGCCTGGTGGCCAACACAGAATGCCACAGATGGGGGCGCGTGTGTGTGCACGAGTGTTCATTTTTGCTGAAATGAACTCTTAACGAATAAGAATTTTGTTTGCACTGCGGTGACACTGGCTTAAACATTAGTATTCTTTTGGCTTCTAAGTGATTTTTAAAAATCTTTGGATTATGATTTTAAGTTTTCACAGCCATAAGACCACATTTTAAAAGCCTAGAAGTATAATGATTGGCCGAAAAAGGGAAAAGATTTAGAAGAAATATCAAGGGTGTTCACTGTGGAAATCAAGGATGATGGGGGTGGACAGACAGAAGGCGTAGGCACGCTTTGAACCTGCAGTTAACATGCGTGATTACGTAGGATCCAGGAGGTAGCCACATAGGTACTGAATAATTACAAGTGTTTACAGTTTGAGATGCCTTAGTCTCTCCATAACTCAGAAATGCCAATCTTTAGTGTAGATTTTTTAGTACTAAGCAATGTTTTAGGTACTGGGTAAAATGGGAACATATTCTGAAAGTAAAGCAGCCATCTATGTGAAAATGTTGATCTTTTTTGAGTAGAATGCCCTTGCTGAATTTATGCATGTATAGTATTTTTTTCCTCTTGGGAAAAAGGGGCAAGCATTTTGCCCAATTGAAGCTGCTGCGGCTGGCTTTGAAAGCGGATCTGAGGTTTCTGGGATCACCTTCAAGGAGGAGGCCAGGGCACTGGCTGAATGAAAGCTGAGGGAGGTTCAAGTCCTTGGAAGATGCAGAGAGTGAGTCGTTTCAACAACAGCAATGGATACGGAACGGTCTCGAAGGACCCAAGAGCGGATGGATTCCCAGGGTAGTGAGCAGAAATAGTGGAAAGGCCACAGAATGGGAGTATATCATGACATGGCCGTATCTGGGTCTGTGACCAGAGTCAATATTTCAGATAACACATCCCACAATTATTGGGGATTCGAGAAATAGTCATCATTTCTCAGAAAGTCATCGAATACCAACTACATTGTATCCACCTGGGTTCCTCTCCGTCTTTGGATCTTAGATTTTGTTTTGTGTGACTCACTCACCTTTTCAGTGCTGTAAAGTACTCTTCTCATTCTATATTCTTATTCGGCATACACGGGTATTCTTAATCTTCAGTTCAATGCCTTCTACTTGTAAGGCATTTGCCTGACACCACAGAGCTATGCAAATCCAAGTAAGATGCTGCGTCTCTGCAGAAAGCTTGTAGATCCAAGGGGGGTGGGTATGAGCAGAACTAATAGCAGCATAGTGTCTCTGCCTTCTGTTAGGCCGCGCTCTGTGACTCAGTCGAACAGAACTCCTTGCAGTCACATGATACAGTCATCCTGTATCATAATATACATCATGCCTCTAGTCGAAGCCTCTACCAAGAAACATTCTTAGCTTCCTTCTTGCCTTAACCAACTCTTATTCGACGCTTACCTTCACCATGACTATGGGAAAGCGTCCCTGACATTCCAGTTTGATGCCTGTGATCCCCAATACCATCCTGTATTATTATCATGCCTGGAATTTCAGTGGTCTGTGCAACTGCCTGTCTTTATCATAAAGAAGAAGGGGCAGAAGCTCCTCCTCTATGTGGAGCCCCAGCGTCTGGTATTTTGGGAGTTAGGAAGCCTTTCAAGAGTTCCAAGCCAAGGGCAGGCGGTCATGCCTAATTCTCTGACCTCTTATGTGTGCAAGTGTGTGCGTGAGTATGTGTGTGTGTGTTGTATACAGGTATATGCATGCACGTGTTGTCCGTAGGATGTCCAGGTTTGGGAAATAGGAAGGAACAGCTAACATTTACCTGGTGTGTATAATACCTGGCAAACCTTGAACACAAAGAGTTTGTACACACGACTAAGTCTGACAAAGAGATGGACAGACAAACAATTCTGGGGTACATCTTCAAATCGAGGGCCCCCCAAGAAAGCCTCAGTGAAGTATGGCGAGCTGGGAGGAAGTCCTGGAAAGTTGGCTCTAATCGCGTCCTTCCTGCCAAGTCGCCTCTAATTAAGACTGAGCAAGACAAAGGCCCGGGAGACAGTGCGCACGAGACGGCTGGCTTCTGTGCGGATGTCATGACCCAGAACAGGGAGCCGGAGCGACAACATTCGTCCCAACAGAATGCGGGCGTTTTGATGCCACGAATGAAACTGCAATACTCATCGCCCTTCGAAACAAATCGCATTTTTGCGGCCTCATTTATTATTCTCTCTTTTTCCAAAGTTACCCCTGAATTCTTTCATGCTGTTTTTCACTCTGCTCTCACTGGATCTGTTACTGACACGGAACCTGTTACTTCGCTTTACCACCTTTGACCCTGTTCATGAAGCTTCTGCTTTCTTCCTCTTGCAAGGAATTGCAGGTTGAGATTTTCCTCTATTTTATTTCCTCTCGTGATACATTTTTCTACCCTATTCTTCTAATTGTTAAATCCATTTCCCATAGGGAGGCCTATATAAAATCTAACACATTAATTCATATCGATGTATAACCTTTATTTCAGTATACTACAAAATGCTCATTTTTATTGTTTGTACTTAGATAATGCGTATCATTGAGTTTTAATCCAAATTTTTAATGAATTTATTTATCTTTAACTATGAAAGTTCTCCCCATTTAGAAGTTATTATTGAAATATTTTGTAGAATTCACTAAAATGCATAATCAGCAATGTGTTTTTATTTACAACATCTTTGCACATATGTGTCAGTAAGAGGGAGATATTTCCGACCAAAATATTGTAGGAAAACTTAGAATAAAAAGGGAGGTAGGATTCATAAGCTTATTCAAAAGTTAATTAAATATTCTTTTGAGACTATAGCCCTGGAAGCTGTTTTCATCAAGTAGGGAAATAATACATTTCTTGATTTAGTTTTCATTTATTAGTTGCATTTAGACAGCTTAATTGCTGTAATGAAAACTTCCTTTAATTCTCATCCTAGGGACCAAAAGGCATTTATTGCTTGGTAGAAGCAATCCAGGTTTTTTTTTTTTCTAAATAAAAATGTGATTCATCATGAAACTCCACAGGGAGGGAGTATTTGTTTTTTAACTTTAAAAGGTAGAAATTCTCTGTTCTCATTCTTCTCAAGAATGAGACGCTTCTACAAAGTCTCACGGCCACCCTCACACCCTTCGCAAGGCAGGCTTTGCGCAGACGGGCCCGTAGGTGAAAACGCGGACGGACGTCCTTGCCCAGCTCCTGCTCAAGCCCGGCCGTGCTGCGGGGTGTTTTTATTCCACCGGCAGAGTGTAGTGGAACCAACGCACACCGGCCTCAGGGTTGGAAAGAAAGAGGTCACTCCAATCGCCACTCTGCTGCTGACCACAGAGTGGCAGGAATTCTCGGAGCCTCGACTTCTGTGTTCAGCGGAAAGAACTTCGCTACCAATCTCGAGGAGGTGTCTCAGGGATGACATAGCTAGTCTAAAACACAGCCCCGAAGGGGCTCCCAAAATTGCTGGTTCCCTGTCCTGGAAGACAGCACAGTCCACTGATACGATGGACATAATAACAGCTACCATCATGGCCATGTAACGGAGCAGAAAAAATGACCCTGAAAAGCAGCCCTAGATAGAGAAATCAGACTGTCAGTTAATGGAAGCGCAAACTTTTAAAACATAATTAAAGCATGCTTAAAAGTAAGTAGATTAAAATCATCCTATACTGCAGAGACCAGGAGTGGTGAGTCCCTAAGCCGAGTAGGGACGTCTCACCGCTTCCGAAGGGCCTTGGAGAAATCCCCACCACTCTAGCCTCAGAGCATCGGCTCCATCTCAGGAGGCTGATCCGGGCTTCCCCAGATAACTCAGAGCTCTTAAAAGGAGCTCCTGGGATTTAATATCGACAGGAAGACTCCCTTTTAATTATTGCTTTGGGTCGTATCTTCCAAAGCCTGGTCAGGCACATTACAAGTGGATGGTAACGCTACAGGGAGTTTTTACATTGGCTTCAAACTCACAGTAAATACATGCAATGATGTCCTCGTAGCCTTCCCTGAGATGCACACACCTCGAGTGGGGGCCGGGTGGGGGCGGGGGCTCGTCTACGGCCACGAATAAGCCGCTGAAGTCTGAGGCAGCCCAGCCTCCCGAGGCCCTTTAATGAACACTCCTTTCCTGTAAGATGAGTCCCTGCCCCAGATGTCCTATCTGGCTTCTGCAGTTCTATTTCAGCATCACTCAGCAATGGACAGATAAGGTAATGCTTCTGAAAGTTCCCAGACGGAAGGCTGCCTGACTCTCATCACTGAAATCTTACTCTCCTCCTTTCAGGTCTGAAGGGCTGCCTGTGCCGAGGGTGCAGGGAGGATGGGGGGAGAAAGACAGAAAGGACGCTCGAACGAATTGGTGATAAGGAGACCCCCGGAGCAGAGACACCCACCGCTGATCCCAACAGAGCTCTGGTCGGGGAAAGGAGAGGCCAAAGGGCCACCGAAAACTGTGGCTGGCTCTTCTAATGTGTCCTCTGTATTCACGCTTATATTTTTTTACTCTAATCCTAATTTTGACATGTACAAAAAAATAAAATAAAACTTAAAAGAGCCCTAGACAGGGAGTCAAGACTTTCTCAGTCTCTGTCCTTAAAGTTATTTCCCAGGGGACTTGGCTCAAGACACAAATCTTGGCTGTGCTAGAACCCAGACCAGAAGCCAAATCTCATTATTATTATTGTTGTTACTATTATTGATCTTGTTACTGTTTGTTGCTTTCTCTGCAGGCTTCTAGGAACTTTATAGGCATAAAAACATTTGAAGTGACTTGAATGGGCATTTCTCCAAAGAAGATCTAAAAATGGCCGACAAACACGTGGAAAGCTGCTGGACATCATTAGCTATCGGGGAAACAGGAATGAAACTGCAACGGTAAGTCACACGCTCGAAAAAGCTGGGAAAGAAGGAAAGGGTGGGGCTGGGTGTGGAGAAATCGGAAGCCTTGCCGCCTTACACAATGGTGTCAGTCTGTGTGGAAAACTGCTCGGCAGTTCCTCCAAAAGTTAAACATAGAATTACCACAGGGCCCAGCGATTCCACTCCTAATTATATACCCCCAGATTAAAAACAGATACTGAAATAAAAACTTGTACACGAATAGTCACAGCAATACTCACAATAGCTAAATTGTAGACATAACCCGAAGGTTTATTAACAGATGAATAAATAAACAAAATGTGGTGTTTATGTGCAATGGAATATTATTTAGCCACACAAGGAATGAAATTCTGATGCCTGCTACCGTGTGGATGAACTTGAAAATCATTATGCTTAGTAAAAGAAAAGAGACACCACGGTCACAGAATGCCGATTTCATTTATAAGAAATCCCCACAACAGAGACCAAAACGGAGGAGTCGTTGGCGTGGGCTGGGGGAAGGGCAAAGGCGAACGGCTGCTCTGTGGGCACCGAGGTGTCTTCTGAGGAGACAAAACTGTGTTGGAGGCCCTGGCTGGTGTAGCTCAGTGGATTGAGCACGGGCCTGTGAAGCAAAAGGTTGCCAGTTCGATTCCCAGTCAGGGCACATGCCTGGGTTGCAGGCCAGGTCCCCAGTAGGGGGCACATGAGAAGCAACCACACATTGATGTTTCTCTCCCACTCTTTCTCCTTCCCGTCTCCTCTCTCTAAAAATAAATAAATAAAATCTTTAAAAAAATCTTTAAAAAAACGTTTTGGAGCTAGAAAGATGCGGTGTATACACAACATGAATGTCCTAAGTGGCACTGAATTGTTCACTTTAATTGGTTATTTTTTTTATCACTGTGATTTTGTCTCAATTACAAAAGCATTTGAAATCATTTAATCCTTACGATAAACCTGTGATGTGGGCAAAATTTCTCCCATTTTTTCGGGTGAGTCAAGTATTCTTTTCTTTGAGATAAGCATTACTTTCAGCAGAGGCAATGTGGCGTCATATTCGGGCTGGGACTTATAGATGATGTAACATAAATGGTGGAATATCAGCAGAAGGCATAGATCAGCCAATACATTCACTGGTGCTTGATGCCCAGTCCCATTTGCCATAAAATTCCTAATTTTAATATGCGACCAAAATGCTGGAGTCACAGTCCTACCCAACACAGCCGAGGACCACTATCCCTCTCAGTCGGCAGTGAGTTAGCAAGAAAAATGGTTTGGCAACATTGTGGGGAAAAGGGCTAAGACGTGTCCTGCCTGCTTCTCCTCTGAGCTGAGCATCTCCCAGCCGGTACTTATTTTCAGAGGGATGCTGCCTATGCGTGACAAGGGGAGGAGGAGGGTCCTGGGGAGGGATGCTGGGGGTAATTTCTGAGCAAGCAGGTAAGAGGAGCTCGGCTCCAGCCTGGTGTCCTCAGCCCTCCTCATTTGGAAACATGCATGTCAGAAAACACACTCAGCATGGTTCTTTTTCTGTTTTTCTGTAGTGGCCGTTATATAGATAATACGCAGAGAAAGCCTCGAGTGAGTAGAAGGGTTTTTTTTGTGTATGTTTTTTTTGGTAGGGCATACACGCTTAGCCAATCAACAAAGCACTGCATATTTTCCCAAACACTGCCGATCCGTCCCCAGGCTTATGCCCCATGGCTGACCCACTCAGCTTCCTGTGTGGTCAGCGGTCACGGCCTCTCTTTTTCAGTCTGTCCCCGACGCAAGCAATGCCAGCCTGCCACAATCCCTGAGACTGGCTTTGACGACATTTCTCTCTTCACAATTCCTCACTAAAGTCAAATGTCTTAGTCTAGCTTTTAGGGGTTTCCACTATTTTTTAAGACTCTTTTCCCAAGACCGAAGCCAAGTGTGATCTTGGCCACTTTTTCTTTTTAAAATAATACTACCTATTATTGAATAGCTAACATTTATTGAGGGCTTCTTATATGACAGGCCCAACGCCAAACACTTTACCTACACTATTTCACTTAAATTCCACAATGCCGAACACACCAGGTATTGCCCAAGTGAGGAGACTGGGGCCAGAGAGAGTATGTAACTGCGGTCAGGATGAGAGTTTGAATCCAGACTCTTTGGGGTCCAAACTGCCTGCTTGTAGGTTCTGGTCTTGATTTTGCCTCTTACATTTCTGTTTTTACAACTTCTGCTGTTGTACCCATCCCTAATGCCAAGTCCAAGGGGAGCTTCCTTCACTCTCTTCTGCTTTCCTCTAACCAACCCTGACCCTTGGGGCTGAAAGGGTCTTTTCTTCACGTGGACTAAGTTAGGGGAGCCATTGTCTTCTGTCTGTTGCTGGCATTATCTTTTCGAGGTTCTCATCATCACACTAGTAATTCTAGGGTAGTGGTAAGGAGGGCATGGGTCACATCTAACACTTGTTTCTCCAACCTGGTCTAGAACAATACCTTGTTCAATAATCATTTGTTCAAAAATCCTTATAGATTACCTGCCAGGAAACAGATTTTTAATATACAGTTTTTGTTAAAAAGTTCTTCATGAAAGTGCATTTCATCTCATCAATCTTTTACTAAAGGCAATTTTTTTTTATATTTTGGGAGAATTAAATAAATAGGGTGAACCTTAGGATAATATTCCCAATCTTAACATATGACTAATGTACTTAAAATATGAAGTGCTAAAACTTATTTTTATCCAAGTGCTTAAACCAACATTGAGACTACAGGGAAAAGAAATTACTCTCTGTAAATCTGTTACTTTAAACCTCTTATTCTCATGAGTTTCATGATAGGTCCAGATAGAGAAATTAATTTACAGAGGTAGTCAGCATAACTGCTCAAAAATGCAAGCCTAAACTACTATGCAGTTTTCCTTTGTGTGACTTCTGCACATTTCAATATTCAGTTCATCACCTTTAAGGGGTTCAGGTTCACCAGCTGTAAGAATACCTATAGTATAGTGCAGCACTAAAATAAACTGTTATTAAAAATAAATGAATCAGCACATTCTTAGCAGAATTGTTTTCTCATGTGACTCGTACTACTTAACTAACTTTTTCTTTGTGTCTGTTCATTTATCATATCAAAAATTTCTTTGGACATCTGTTTAAGTACAAAAGCACAGGCTTGTTGAAAATGTTCAGTAGAAAAATGACTCTCTGCTCTGGATTTATAAAAGCAAGATATTCACGGGGCCAGTTACTAAGGTTTAGCTAAAGATGTTCAGTTTTTAAGATAGCAGGAAGCCATACAATTTTCAATGTCAGTGTCATCCGTTTCCCAATGAAGTTTCATTTACATAGAGCTCGTAGTACTAAACTTCAAAAAGCTCTTCTGTCTAGTTTGGACCAGAGATATTCTTGATAGAGCTCATCTCAAAATCACTTGGAGTCCAAAGTGCCTATGCAAAACCATTAATCTCAGAATGTGTCTAAACACCAACCTTGAGACAGGCTGCAATTTACCATTCTCTGTGACAGACAAATGGCTGGAGGAGCACTGTCACTTAACCCTAGAGCTTTCGTTCGTAGTCACGGAAAGAAAGGTTTTTTTATATTGCCTTGTCATAAAAGGACTACAAAATCCATCAACGCGGTATGACTTTACATATAAAAGTAATACGGTGCATAGATATTTCAGTCATCATGCGAAACATAAACAAGACAGTCTTTAAATCAATGTCATGCCCGAGGAATCAGCATGGACATGTACTGACTGACTTTATACCTAAAAATAGAAAATATATGGAGATTTGACTGCTCAGTTTTGACACGGATGCTTTTGGCTGTATCTTTCACCTGTAGACACAAGTACCCAATTGGGAAGGAGTCTCATTTGCATAAGCTGGGAGTGTCCTCCATGTAGGCGCTCAGACATCCTCAGGTCAGGTAAATGCCTGATTAGGTGGCATGTGTTTTGCAAAATGCAAGTTAGCCTGAAAGGCAGGCATCTATTAAGACACGCAATCAAATACATGCTGATAGTCTTAGTGAAGTGGGTTGAAAAGGTCACCCCTGAAGCACATACCCCAGAATATATATAATTTTTATAAATTAGCTAAAAGTGCTAAAAGCTCTAACAATGAAAATATTTATTTGTTAAAAATTTTATTGTGGTAAGAATACCTACCATGAGATCTACCTTCTTAATAAATTTTTAAGTGTAGAATGCAGTGCTCCTTACGATGGGGGCAATGAAATACTTAATTTTTTTGTTTACTTTAAAAGCATACATGAATGTAAGTAAGAAGTGAGACAGCTGCTGCTGACTTTGCATAATCCTATGCCAATTACTAAATCAATGCCAAATGGATACTTACGGGCATATTTCATAAAGTATTTGGAGGAAGGTATACTTCCAATAGATTCTCATCATATATTGCAATAGGACCTATTTGCACAGTATTGAGGGTAATCGAAACTGATATGAGAAATTCACACAAGAACTAAAGCGAAAGCCCAGAAAAAAAATAGGTCTTTTAAATGACTTTGCAATAAAAAAGAAGGTTGAAGGCAGAAGTGCACCAAGATGGAGAAGTGGGCAGCTAGATGAAGTACAAGCTGCCGGACCTGAGGCTGCAGGCCTGCCAAAGTCCTGCACATCAGCCATCAATGGCCGTTCAAGTCCTCTTTCACTGGGAGCCAACATCCCCACCAGAAGCGATTTGAAAGCTGTACAGGAACTAGAGGTGGACAATATAAGTCAAAAGACTAAAACCATCTCCAACACCACCTCAATCTGCTTCCTTGCTTTTTTTCCTTGCAAGAATTCTGGTCAGCAACTCTGAGCAACCCAACGGTAGGCATTTTGTAGAAAATGGCAATTTTATTGAAACGTCTAAGTGAAATCTGATTTGGTGGGTTTCATCTGATAGAGAAAAATTTGAGCTACACCCTAAACTTTCAGTGATAGTGCCAAATTGAGACATATAACATTTCTTAGACCCTCAAATAGTGAGCTGACAAATACATTTTCATGTCATATTACAAGTGCCACCTATCTAAGGTAATGCATATATCTGCCTAGCCAACATATGTTTCTTTTTTAAAAATTAAATTCATGTGGTAATGTTGATTAAATATACGGCTCTTAGTGTCCAGGTATATGTGACCTATAATATTTCAGGTCATTGTTTGGAGATTTTAATTCCCTAGCAAGTGAGCACCAGAAACATTCATCTGCCTTATATCAGCAATGCATCATTATCACTCTTAGCTTTATGATATCTTAAAATTCATCTTCAGTTTGTGTATACTTGTGTGTGTGTATCAAATTGAACTTTTAAATTTGGGATTTGCTATAGAAAATATGTTTAGGTGATGGTCCTAGGTAACCTATGGATTATTCATTCCTAAGGAAGTACCACAGTACTTGTATTGGGATGATTTTCCTCAGAACGAATGGGTGCATTTGTATGTGGCACCTTATTCCTTTAGTTGAGCTTCCCTCTCGAAAGAGTACCCAAGTATTTGTTCCTACTGTATAAAAGATTACCTTAATGTGTGTTTTAGGAATGTTACTGAAATCAAAAAGCAACATCAGCAAAACCCAATGTGATACCCTTTGTGCATTTTGGGTAAAAGTAGCTAATATTTTCACATGGATTTCCTTTAGGTGATAGGGTTCTTTACAAATACTGTAACAATTGAAGTCTTTTTGATAAGGGCCAGGCAGAGCTTAAAGTAATCAGTATGATAAGCAGTGTATTAAAGCTTATTCTTGAAAATCAGGGGATCATCAACTGAACAAACACAGGTTCAAGTTATATCTGTAGCATAAAGACTGCATGTGGTTGCTTCTAGAATGAGCCCAGTTTGCAGTGTTCAGCCTTTGCCCTGTGGCTGACGCTTCCTGTACTTTCCAGTGTCTCAGCCTGTCTCTTCCCACCCCCGTCTCCTTAGTTCTACCCCAGACACTCATTGTCTGACTCTGGATACTAGCTCTGATCTCTTTTCACTTGGCCAATGCTAGCTGCCCAGAAAATAAGAATGGAAGAGCTGTGATTTCCTCTTCAAACTTTTGTTTCTGCTCCTTCGAAAATTGAAAACAACCTACTTCAAATTCCTGTCACCTGCATTTATGATATTCCAGAGCAGTGTAACAACCATTTTACTTCTCCAAAGATTAAAATGCTGTCCTTCAAGAATGGGAAGGAAATTTTTAACCATCACAGATTAGGAGCTTTAAATAGTTTCTTAAGGAGTGGAAAAAAACCCAACATAACCTAAAAATCAGCTTGGTAGAGATTAACTTATTTCTTAGAGGTTTAGATATAATTGAAGAGTTACCAAAGAAGATGCAAAAGCACATTTGCTGGTGGCCAATTTACTTTGCTATTCAAGGTAAAGAACTTTTTTTTTCTTCATCTGAGGCCAATTTTATGGTATCCCTGGCAAGAATCTAAAAACCCAAACCGAACATTATTAAATATATTTAATATGTTGCTAAATTGAGAAAAATAAACTAGGGTCAATGTAGAACCTAAAATCTTATTAGCTTTTCCAGCATTTTCTAAGTTTTGCATTCCATAAATTATATTTTGTGTGGCACAAAAGACAGCAGATAGCTCCAGAGTGAAAATAAACCGTATCTCTTGATTTTCACATGCAGTTAACTGGTGGCCATACAATTTTTTATAACCTTAGAACTTTCCATATTTTGAAGATAAAAGAATCAAATATTTCAGTAGAATTGTGTTCTTAAGGATGAAACAAAAAGCACACAGAAACACCCATCCTATTACATGATGCAAAGGACCCACGGAGGCTACTTTTGAAAGGTATTGCTTTCCCACTAAATGAAGAATTAGCAAAGCCTCAAGGCTTTAAAACATGTTCTTGACTTTATTATGCACGCAATCCAATCCTGAGCTTTCGTTAAGACGGCTCTTTTAAATATTTAACGCAGCCAGTGACATACATATCTGTAAAAATAGATGTTTAAAAACGATTAATCTGTACTATCCCTTAAAAGTTGAGGCCTTTATCTGGGATACAAAAGTGATAAATTTCTTGGCAGAAATCCTCCGAGGGGATTTCCAGCTCAGACTCCTCACGTTGCACTTTGTTCCCAACGGTCTGATTACCGGATGCGACCAGCCGGTGTGCGGGGAAGGAAAGAACCACATCACCTGTGGTTAGAGGTCAAATGAGAGATTTGGGTCCAGGGAGACAGAACCTCTTTATTTCCTTTCTTTCTGTAGCTTCTCTCAATTCCTCTCTCCCCTAGAAGATCCTCTACTCTAACCTTAAAATATCTGATTCCCCCCGCGTCCGTTCCCAGCCTCTGAGGTTCACGCTTTATTCTCCTTCAGGGTCCAGTCCTCCCCTAAACACTTACCATCCAATGCCTTGTGTAAAAAGAATTCCCAGCAGTCGATTTTCAAATGAAAGACAAAGCGCTGAGCATCTGAGTGTTTCCCAGTGCTGGTGTCGGTACCTGGAATGCCTCCTGTTGACAATGATGGCCATCACCGGGGGCATTCCAGATCTTTCTATTCTGAGCCGTCTTCAGAAATCATCCC
Organism: Carollia perspicillata; assembly: GCA_004027735.1. Lineage (NCBI taxonomy): Eukaryota > Metazoa > Chordata > Mammalia > Chiroptera > Phyllostomidae > Carollia > Carollia perspicillata. The sequence goes on along the minus strand of PVKM010020048.1, from coordinate 9,342 downwards.
CATCTGATTGTTCTTTCAGATCAAATGAAGCGGGAAGACAAAGTAAGCTGAGCAAATTCTTTCACGCTGCCCTTTGTTGTTAAAAGGGGGAGGAATCCCACTAGGACCCCTAACTCACTTTTAGATATTACCCAACTTCTGTAAGAATTTCTATTCTTCCTCCCCAGCCCGCCCTCCCCCTCCCCTCCCCTCTCTGTCGGTCGGTTCCACGATCAGGATGAACGAATGTTTCTTTGCTCCTCTCAGGTTTGTTCTACGCTGCCAAGAATGAACAGCGGAGCACACCAAGGCCGGCCGCAGGTAAATGGGACTAGGGGAACATTTGCTGCTCTTACAGGGTGTGGCATGCCGCTCCCTGAACTCAACTCAGGAAAGGGTAATGTCCTTTCTTAAAAACAATACTTGCAGACTTTCCAGTCTCATGCCTGGAGCTCGTGCTATGGGGTGCTTCTCAAGGTCGCTTATTCAGTGCAAACTGTGGAAGTGTTCAATGTGCTTGCAGCCGTGGGCAGACGAGAAGGACCGAGGCCCACGTCAGCCTGTGCACCAGGTGCCACCTCTGTCGCCCGTGAATGCTCTGAAGAAAGATGTGGCAAAGCGCCTGCCACTGAAAAGGGAAAGGAAGACAACGGTGCCGTTGGCAGGCTTTTACAAACATCCTCCTTGTGGGACACAGGAAGTCGTTTTCCATCGAGTCGGTACGTGACATAATGCAGTGTGTTGCAGCCGCTGTTGAAAACAAACAAGCTGGAATTGAGGTTCGTACAGCGAGTGTTAGATCTCTCGGTCAGTTTCACACATTAAGATGGTTGAACACGCAGAGCTTATAGATTCTCCTGTTGGAGAGGTTTTTGGAGAATTTCACAAAACTCAGTGGGATCTTGGTGGGGATACTGACATTTACCACTGAGTTCTTTAATGACAGCTAAACAAGAGAACACCGCTCCTAATTTACTCAAGTAGAATTCAATACCATCGCAAGGCGATCGCTGAACACTGCTCTTTTATGGAACCAATTTTCACGCTCTGATTTTTAACTCTTTTCTTTACCAGCGACTTGACTTTGCTTCCTGCAGTCTGCATTCTGGTACTGTGCATTTTCTTACACGATTGTTCCATTTTCCTTTCTCTAGCACTTTATGCTATCCTTAATAGAAAACAATCTATATGTACTTACTTCATGCCTTAAATTTGAAGTGCAACGCCTATTCCAGAGGTCCACCTTCAGTCACGTGAGTCAGTAGCTCCTGCACAGGCACTTCTGGAACTGTGTTCTTGTGATCACAGAGTGTCAAAGAGCTTTTCACGTTTCAGGGCTACAAGACATCCTGCGTCACGCCCTCTCTCTAGTCGGCAAGGACCGTGAGTGAAGGGGCAGGCAGTGAGCACCGATGAGTGTGGGAGGAGGGGAGGAGAGCACCCGTCACCTGCCGGCCCCATCGGGAAAGCCCCTGTCTCTGCTGGGTGTGGGGAGTTCCCTCCACAAGACCTTTGGGCGGGTCGAAGGCTGTGGAGGAGTGGGGAGAGAGAGGAGAGGCGCATGCTGCTGCTCTGCTGGGGGGGGGCTTCACACATGAACTTGACATGATGGTGCCCTCAAGGACGGTGAGATAAATGGCCTTGCTCTGAGAGGGCAGCAAGTGAGACACATTGGGAGAGGAACAGAGAAGGTGCGTGAGAAGTCTAGGACGTAAGTGTCCCTCCCCCTGGGGGACAGAGTGGGCAGGGTGGTGGGGAGATAAAGCATCACTGACACAGAGCCTTCCAGTGTTGGCCACGTCGGCTGCCCTTGACCCGGAGGGCTCTTCCTCCGGCGCCCACGGTCGTAGCTCTCAGCTGGAATTGCGTCCTCCCACAGAGTTGCCCATGACTTCTCCTTCTGAGAGCCTCCTGCTACTTTCTGTCACAGGGTCCTCACACTACCTCACACGTGGTAAACAGTGAATTACATTGTGGGTTTTATATTAGCTGTTGCTGAAGAACTGATACTCCACAGGTGGCCTTGACCCTCTTGGTTACCTCTATTGCTAGCACTCAGCACACCGCCTGATGGGTAAAAGACACATAACAAGCATTTGTTGGACAAGAGAATGAAGCGGATGGGCTGAGTTATACAGAGACGGGTGGGCCTGAGGGCAGGAGGAGAGAGGCGCAGGCTGTTAGTGGCAGAGCAAGTGGTAAGAGTTTCTTCCACAGAGTTAGGAAGATGGTTCGGCTTGGCTGAAGCAAGTGAAAGATGAAAAGGAGGAACAAGAAAACAATTTGAAAAGGTAAATTAGGATCAGACTGCTGGTCTACTGACTTTGCCCTCTACTCTTCAGGAAACTCGGAGATTTTGAGCAGGGGACTGACATTATTGCCCCTGGATCGTCTTATGTCTTCAACCCACAGACTTTGAAGGAAGAGCATGTCTTTGCTGTAAATGCCTTTCATGTCAAAGCTATGACCTTGGACCAGACCCGTGGACCTTAGGGAGAGTTGGTGGGAGCTGTCGGGGGCCCTGCATTTCCAGCGAAATGAGTTCTAATGACCTGCCGAGTTCTACACTGGGAAGGTTCACGTGAGGCCAAGACCAGCATCTCAGATCAATTCAAGCCAACAGATTAAATGCCTCTAGGGTGTGCTCAGCCCTGTGGTGAAATACAAAATAAATCAAAAGCAGGGTTCCCCTGCCTTAAAGGGGAGGAGAGCACTGTCTCTGGAGGAATTGCTCTACGTGACCCCTACCCCCTACTTGAAGGGGTACAAAGGAATCAGGCGGACCAGGCTCTGCCTAAAGAGCCCTCTCGGTGGAACAACCTGGCTGCTGCAGGGTCCGGGAAACAGTTCCCTCCCCCTGCAGACCCTGTGGCTGTGTGTCTGTGCCGGTCCAGACACACCCAGAGGGTCAGCGTGAAAGACGCTCGCGTGAGGAGTCAGCGGCGCAGGGCTCCAGATCCGCCTCTGAGAGACCGGGTCGCACTGTGCAAGCCATTTTAATGCTCAGAACGTTTTATTATTTCAAAAAATGGAGCATTTGTGAATTTATCGACTATTCACGATGCGGCCCCTGAATGCCAGGCTCTGTGCTGAAGGAGCCCCAGCTCTGCTGAGCTCACGGGAGAAACAGATGCGCCGCGGATGGGAGGCGTGTTCTCCGGCGGTCCAGCCTCCACAGTGGGAATCGTGGAGGTCGGCAGGGGGCCTGGGAAGCTGCCGGAAGCAGCCTGGGAATGTTGTGTATCATTGGTCAGAAAAGACTGCTAAAATGCTATCTTTACATCCTATCTGTGAGACCTACACTGTAATAAAATACATGAACAAAATGTTCGGTAGACTTCCAGAACACTCCGTAACCATCGACTTGTGTTATGATGTCCTGATGGAACCAGAGTCTGATCACCATGTCCCCAGATATTTTTTGGGGGAAATGGGTTCATATTCCCATCCTTGGTTTACAGCAGCACGCTGGTCCCAATGTATCCCAGCAATAAAAGCCGGTCCCTCTGTCCCCTCTCCCATCTGCCATGGCCACGTGGTGACTTGGTGGCCCCGTGGAGAGAACCAGCAGGGGAAGGCTGAGCAGGGCGGGGAGGCATGGTGCCATGGGGTCTTGGGGTGAGAGTGAGTGGGGAGGACCCCGGGACAGGAGCTCGGATGTGACGCTCTCAGTGAAGCAATGAAGAGCAAAGCAGGACTGGAAGCCGTGGAAATGCTCAGAGAAAATTCTTGCTGCCACCAGCCAGGCAGCAATGGGCAATCCACCCACAGCACAGTTGGCCCTTGTTTCATGCCTCTTACCGTAGCCTCGCAGCTGGCCACCGGCCCCTCAGCGGGCCGGTCCTACTCCCCAGCGGAGTCCCAATTCTCCCCCGTCTCCCTCCCCTCCTCCCTCTCTTTGACAAGTTGCTCTTGATCCCGAGGACATGACAGACACCTGGCTGGGTTCTCTGACTGTCTGGCTGTGGTGCCTGCTCCTCGTTAGGGGTATGTGACCATCAGGCCTCTCCACAGGGACCTTCCTTGTTTCGGGGATTGCAGTTAGTGATTTAAGTTGGAATAGGACCCTAAGCCAGAGTCTCTCACCCCCGTGGCAGGACTGATGGTTTGGGTTGGGTACTTCCTTGTTGCGGGGGCTGTCCTGTGCATTGTGGGATATTCAGCAGCATCCTCCACCCATCACTGGATGCCAGTAGCATCCCCTCCCTAAGTTGTGACAAGCAAAAATGTCCCCTGAAGGCCAAAATGGTGCCCAGTGGAGAGGACCTGCCTAAGCAAATAAATGGGAACAACACTTTGGGGTCACCCTCAGGGCTGTTGCTCTGACGTGACTTTCCGATGAGGTAATTAAATTATTCTAACGATCTTAAGTCCTCAGCATATTTACACTTTAAAATCTCCAACTATCTCATTGTGTTACACAGAGCGACCTTTACTATAACCATAAATTACAACACAATACCACACACAATATCACATTTGTTCCTCAGAAGTAGGCACTTAGGAAATATTTATTAAGTGAATAAATGATGCTATTTAGGAACAGGAAAAATGCTTCACTTGCTTTGAACGCTGGTCAAATGCATCTTCAAAAGCACCTTTTTCTACTCTAATTGGCCTATCAAGGGCAGACGTGAACTAAGAACATTCCGGACTGTGGCCATTTTACGTCCCTCTACCAGGGGGCATGGCCGAAGGGGGTCTCTGGAGGTCTTTGGACCGTCCTTTGACAAACGTTTTAAATAAGAGAATTTTCTTTAAGAAATCCTGCACTAATCTTTTTTCCTCCTCTGAATTTCCATGACATGTCACGTGGACATCTGTATCATGAATCACTTCATTTGATGTGTTTTAGTTACGACTGATTTTCCTTAACAGATGGAGAGCTCCTTGCAGGTTGATGCCTGTTTGATTCATTTGCGTATCCCTCCAAGGGCCTAGCACAATGCCACACGAACATAGATTGACGCGCAGTGAAGGGGGTGCCCTTGTCTTTAAAGACTGGGCTTCTCCCCGAAGCCAACTTTCTCCAACACAGGCCAGACAAAACTTGCACTTTCCAATGTCTGCCTTTAAACATGTTTTCGTCGGCGTGGACCGACAGCAAATCCTTTATGGCTTCCCGATCTATCCGCAATACTCCCCAAGAGATATTTAGGTGTAATCTCAGACCTCACACACACATTAAAGAACAATGAACACCATTCAAGCTAAGATGCGGCCGCCTATTACTGACACTCAGTTCCCTTCCCAGATTTTCCTTTTTCCTCTGAAGTAGTCATCAGATTGCTCATCGCGTGCCACTCCACCTTGATTTTGAAATCTGGCATTTAACATAACTGTGATCTTAAAAATCCACCAAGAGCTGAAATGGGGCTCGAGTAGGCGAGGGACAGTGTCCTCTAGGGCTTCGCATACCATACTTCCCAGCTGAACCCAGTCAGTGCTGTTTGACAGGGGAGACAGGGACGCTAGTGGTGACTCCAAGGGACATCAGGGTGCCGCCTACTCTACAGAGAAGAGGAGCTGAAGGGCCTTCCGCCCCCAGCCCCGCACAGTCCCTTTCCAGGACAAAGGAAAGAAACCCTTCAAACCGTCTGCAGACAACTTAGGTAGGTTGTGAGGTCAAAATCTGAGACAGAGGCGGAGTGCTGATCCAGGGTTTTCTTTGCACACCTCATTCCTTGGACAAAGGCTATCGCACTTTGTATGAAGCTACTCTGAGATTGTACTCGCACCAAAGGCCTTTTCTGCGTGGAGCGTGTCAGTGGTGAGTACTGGAGCAGACGGAGTGGACGGCAGGCAGCTCTCTAGCTGGGCACAGAGAGCGGCACACAGAAGCCGGCGCGCAAATTGCCAGTCCCTGCGGTAGCGACTCCCCTCCACCAGCTCTGAGGAGCACCAGCTGCCGGCTGACTCCCCCATGCGATGCAGGTCACAGGGACAGGAGGCCCGAACACAAAAAATCACAGCGCACACAGCCTCAGCGGCTCCGAAGGTGTTTTATAAAAGCTCCCCCTAAGTGAGCACATTAGAGGCGGGTTTGAACTTCGTGCATGAAAACAACTTACCATTCCCGGTGATAACACCATTCACAATGAGGTTTTACTCGAGGCGTTCGAGAATAACAGAAACAGTATTTTTAAATGAATGTGTGGCAACACGCGGGCAGTGTTTTTAAAAGCCTCAGCCACTTCCCTCTTGGAAAGGGACAATAGGTTGCCGCTCTGCTGGAGAAGTGAGACCGGCTCTCGTGAAATTTTTTCAATAACAGTGTTTGAGAGGGTTTTTTCTTTTCCTTTTGGCACTTGAATGATATATGTGCCAAAAGAAAAAAGTTTCCTTCAGAGAGGTACAAAAAATATCTTTTACCCTGAACATGCTATTCAGTTGAAGTCACCGTTGTTAACTCAACTGAGTTTTATTTTGTTTGCAAGGTGAATTTTTTTTTAAACCTCTGGCTCTCCTAAAAATTTGCTGCCATAAAACAATGTATTACTAGTAGTCTCATGTAAGTGTTACAAGTTGACAAGGAGGGTGATTATGTAGTAATTTCTATGCACTCGAATAAAGCAAACACCACACAATTTGTGAGTTAAAGAAGCATCCTTCTCAGACAAATGAGCAAAGGGAAAAAAAAGGAACAGAAGGAGGTAGAAATCTATGAAATCAGTATTTTTACACTGATATACTTGTAATACTAATTAAAAGTACTTTGTTATTAGTTAACAATCTATTTCTGGACAATCATATTTTATCAGAGTTTAGCATCCATCATCCTTTAAAGTCTGAAGTATATACTTGTGTATCGTAGGAAACTTTGCTAAGATTGAGGCAGGGATCCAAGAAAAAGTTACTTTTAGCTTACAGCATCTAAAATGATGAAACGAGTTCTGATATGAGCAACTGTCAGTGAAATATCAGGGCCGTCAGAGAAGTTTGTTTAGGGAATACCTGGGTGGCAACCACAACCTCATGTAAGATATTTTTTGGGGGCCACTGCTGGCCGCACGGGTCACTGGGCTCATTTGGTATGCCATTTCTTATACGGTCAGTCTCACAGAGCAAGAAATAAATTAGCTATGAGAAACTATACCTTGTAAATAGCTTCCTAATTGTAAAGGATGCCCATGGAAAGGTCTCAAAACACCTCTCTTTTAATCAGGGTCAGTCTGGAGATATCTACTTGTAGCCGAGGGGCAGCGGGGAGGGGGGGATGCACTAACACAGTGTTGAAATCCAACAGAATCAAGGTCAAGTTCCAGTGAAGTGGCTGCTGCCTCCACACACAGTTAAGAACAGCAGGCTCAGTCATTGGAATCCGTCTCTGAGCTCTCAGAATGGAGACCACCGAGTATATTATTCCCCAGGAAAACGGTTAATTTATTCAACCGCCTGACACATACCCATGGAACTTGCACTGTGTGCTGGGCAGTGCCAGGGGCAGAGTAGCAACCGAACGGTCACTGCCTGGTGAGCGTGGAGTCCTCCGAAGCTGGACGTGGGCGCTACCTGCTTCCGCTATCCATTCCAACCCTCCAACTTATCAGGCTCGTTTGCGCCAGGTCATCGTCCACAAGGCAGAGCTTTCTTTTCAGAAACTGGCAAGAAAGATGCCTTGGGGAGATCGCTGGCAATCGGCTCCATTTCCTGCAGGTGAAAGTTTCAATGGTCATTGAGCCTCCTGAGAGCTTCTCAGTGCGGGGTGGTCCGAGTGGCAGGATGCGGCTTGCTTGACCTGCAGCTGAGCTACTAAAAAAAAGGAATTCTCGGCATTGCCTATTCCTATTCTTTCTTCTGCTGCCCATGTTTAGTACTTCATCCCTTCTCTGTCAATGACATAGGATAAAATAGCAGAGCGTCAGAAATGTCTGCGTTCTCTCCGCTAACCCACGGATCTTAGGGAAGGAAGCGCGAAATAGCAACTGATGAAGAGCGGGGTCTCTCGTGAAACAAGGACCCCAGACGACAGCGACGGGCACAGTTTATTGAGCACTACACACACAGGGACCTTGGTGTACTAGTCAAATTCTGTCTTCAAAGAATAACAGTAGAAAGAAGCTATCGTTCCCATTCTACAGATTAAGAAGCAGAAGAAGTGAGAAATTGCCAAGTTAGGAATTGATAGAAGAATGGAAACCTAGCTTTCGTCCTCACATCAAACTGCAAAAAATGCAGCCCAGGGAGCACTGGGTGTGCCTATTTATTTATTTAGCTTTGTACCGTTTGGAAAACTGAAAGAACAGAGGTACCACCTATTGGAAAGAAAAAAAAAATTGTCCACGTAATTCGTGAGGAAATACTGTCTCTGGTTCCTGAGTTCATACGGAGAAGGCTTGCGCTTCTGCCTTTCGTTACCTTGCTTCGCCGCTCTCCTAATTATTCTCTGTTGATGGCATTTAAAGGGATATTTTCTTAAACGGTTGCCAGTGAATTGGGCCACACGCTGCGAAGGTCGTGGCGTGGCCTCAGCCAGCCAATGGGCGGGTTTAGAGGGACCGCCCTTCACTTCATGCTGTGTGTTTCCCAGCCTCAGCCCTCGAACAGCACAGAGGACACTCACAGTCCCTCAGGGCTGGGACGTGGGTGACGGAGCGGAGGGACGAGAACGAACCCTTGGGGATGCAGGATGTGTCTCGGCTCATGCAGAGCCCTTCCACAGTGTCGTACAAGAAGTCTGCTTCCCACCTGCGCACACCTGGCTCCGTGGGAGGCCACGGCCAGGGACCAGGCCGTGCGCCCAAGGAGAAAGCCATTTGCCTTGTCATTTTCCAGTGTGGCACCTGCCTGGGTCCAAGAATAGTCACCGTGTGGTTTTGGTGGGGGCCTCAAAATATCTGCAGACTTTAACTCTGCGACGGCAGTGCTTTATGCCTGATATCAGATGAAACTGAAATAATAGACTGCACGAGTGTTATTGAACATGTTTTAAAGCGAGTCTGCCAGTGCCCTCTCCGCATTAAACAGTTATTTCTGCCGGTTCTCTACTGTCCCTGGGACAGCTCCAACAAATCCATTTTGCTCACCCTCTCACTTCCTACTAGAAATTGCTACTCAATTTTAATTCACAGTTAAAAATAAAAGCAGTGATCTAACACAAGGAATTTTTCCCCTAAACTTCTTGTTTTTTGCTCCTATTCCTCCCTAGGTTATATCCTTTAGCAAGCAAATTTGTCTATGTCCCCTTAGAATTTGTTTTAATTGAGGCAAATTGTCAACTCGGCTATATGACAAGACATCAAATTGGACGCAGACACAAAGAGCGAAAGCAGCCAGTCAGCCTGGACACTCCCTTGGGGACAGGCTTCCCCAAATTTCCAAAGTCAGACAGGCAGCTGCAGAGCGCCAAGTTTTTGCCTTGCA
>PVKM010020047.1:0-23659 GCA_004027735.1 Carollia perspicillata | reverse complement strand
CCTGCACTTACACTATGGTGTTTCGTGTAGCAGCATAGCTACGAGGTCGGAAGGGGAGTAGTTGACAAAGCAATCACTTTTTTTCTTCCTTTAAGAAAAAAGTTGGCAGAACTGTAAAGGAAATAGAAGAGGAAGGAAAAAATGGCAAAAGAGAAGGTATCAGGACAGTTTAGGGTCAGAGAGTGTATGCTATTGTCTCTTATATTACATCTCAATTGCCTTTTCCCACCATTTGCCGATTATGTGTGCGAGGATGGTGGGAAAGCAGGACAAAAGCCCTCGTCATACTGCAAGTTAGCAAAGATGCTACCAACACGTACAGAACCCAGAAAGGGAGATGTTGTGATTTGAACGTAGTAATGAGCTCTAAAAACTACAGGCTTGGGAGAATGTGGAAAGTATAGTTGTATTTTTGTGAGTGGTAAAGACCAACATGTATTGTATTGAAACTGGAATTCATGTTTTGGTAACTCTTATTCCTTGTATTTAATAGTATTTTGTTCCTGTGAACATTGCCTTCCAATTATCTAGCTAAAGTTTGGTTCCTCTCCTTATCCCGAACTCCCATTTTCATCATATTTCTGATCACTTTCTACCCTTCGTGTCGCTCCACCAGGAGGACGGCTTGCTGGGGCACCTTAGCTTTACGTTTTCCTGGAAGCTGCCTGTGTTCGTTCTGCTTGCTAAAGCTGTCATGGGCAGCCCTAGAAGATGTGATTTGTCCTATTATTTTTGTGCCAGGGAGAGATTTTGGTTTACAGTTTATACTTGAGATCAACTCTTGACTTTCTTTGGTGCAGAGGTGTTCAGGGGCTACGATAAAAGCAATCTATAGATGATAACTAACTCACCTAACCTAATATTACAGCTGTCAAGCAGTAACAAACTTGTTCACTTCGTGCCCCTGCTTTCTGTCCAACTTCTGAAAGAGGTGCTGGGCGGACAGTGAAATGTATAGCAAGTACGGAGAGGAGGAGTGTCTCATCTGTACCACGACTGTGTGGGAGACGATTCTGACTTTTTAAAACCCCAGAAGTTCATACTTCAATTTATTTCCCTTTTTTACTTCAACTTTCAGATCTTGGCTTTATGATCATTTCTCCTTTTCTTCGCCAAGCCAGTGCATTTGCTGCCGATCGTCACACATAATTGCCATTCTGGCTCTTCTCACACAGATCCCCCTGCGTATGCTCCAGTCTGAATCCTTCTCGTCCTCCTCTTGTGGTTGTTGGTGTTGATTTCTCGCGTCTTCCCAAAGCGCCTGGCACCCGTGGAAAACCCCAGCTGATTTCTTGGGAGTTTTCAGCTTTGAAGATGGGCATAGCTCCAAGTTAAATTATTTGACTTGTGAAAAAAAATAAGCCAGGTTTTTGATATGCGATCAAAGCACTCATTTCTCTGCCTCGTGTTCTTTTTTAAAAATTGTTTATGCTCTTACAGTTGTCCCAATATCCTTCCTTCACCCTATCCCCTAGCCTCTCTTCCCACAGTCAGTCCCCACACTGTTGTTCATGTCCATGGGTGATGCATACATGTTCCTTGTCTAACCCCTTCAGTTTCTTTCAACGAGTCCCAACCTGCCCCCACTTTCAGCTTTCAGTCTATTCCTTGTTTCTGTGCCTCTGATTCTATTTTGCTCATTAGTTTATATTGTTCCTTAGATTCTAGTTACATGTGAGATCATATGGCATTTGTCTTTTAATGTGTAGCTTATTTCTCTTAGCATAATAGTCTCAGTTCCATCCATGCTGTTGCAAAAGGTAGGAATGACTTTTTCCCCGCTGCATAGTATTCCATTGTGTAAGTGTACCACAGCTTTTTTATCCATTCATCTACTGATGCCCGCCTCATGTTCTTGAACACTGTGGCACTTCCAGCAAATAGAGGTCCTCCCAATAAAATCTTCCAACTGAGTACTAACTAATCACAAGGCTAAATGTAAAGTTTCTCACATACATCTCACTCTTTTCTAATGAATTCCTAGGAATAAAAAACTGTGCCTGATTTAAAATAAACCCCTGACTTCAATAATTCTGTTCCAAGTCTTACCAGCTCTTCACTTCTCTGCTCTCCCATTTATTTAAAAGCCACATCTGCGAGGGGTGCTTCCTGCCACAGTGGGAAGCTGGTGTTTGGAATAACAGATCCACCAAACATTTGTTCTTGCCTTTTTGGCGATAGGAGTAAAGCCTGAGAGTGACCAGGGCATTGCAGAGCTTTTGCAATGCAGCCCTGCCCTCCGACTCTGAGGATGTGGGTACTGGCAGTACTGACTCACCCTTAGGAGGAGGAAAGCCAAACACTCCCCCTCCATTACTCACATGGCACTTTTGAAATAAAATCTATGGCCAGGACACTTACTGGATGAACCTTACATTGATAGAATTCTCTGAACAAGTAAGGTAACCATCCCTAACAACAGATAGTTTTAAAACACCCAGAAGCAAGTAGGCTGTGTCTGGCCTCTTCCTTAAGTGAGTGGTCATAGAGGAATATGGAAGCTGAGAAAAGATTGGTTCTACACAAATCTGAGCTGAATAGCTCGCAGAAACATTCTGCATGTCTACAAAAGATCCTGTCTTTGCAGACTGAAAAAAAAAAGCTTCGCCTGTGTTAAATCTCCCTTCTCACCTCTCATGCACCTTTAGGATAAAAATAAAGATGCGGGCCCGCATACTCTGAGTTTACATGGTACCTTTCTCCTGAAGAGCAGAAGGTACCCTCAGGGGTGTGGTCAGCTGTCTTTGCAATGTCCTGGAGAGATGTGAGGGGGAAATGCAGGGGGAGCCCCGAGGAACAGAGTTCAGTGAAGTGGCGGGCCGCAGTCACTGAAGTGGTGCGGACATTTAAACCAGCGTGTCCTCAGTCCCTCTGTCTTCAGTTCCCCTGACCTTCTGCTTGGTCCTGTCTTCACTGAGCTTACCAGGCAAAGCATGTTTATGGACTAGTGTAACCTCCTTATTCGTGTTAGCCTTATTTATGAAGTCTAAGCAAGATCCAGCAATGTCATTCAGAGCGAGTAAACGCTGCTGATGCTAATGCAGCCACGTGACCACACTGCCCATGTGCCTAAATGAGTGCTGCTTCCACCTCTGGTGAAGCAGAATTCTACTTCTTTGCTAGTCAGCCACTAGGGAAACCGACCCTGGGAACACCAGAAGCATCCGGAAAAGCAACAAATTCATATATTCCGAAGTCATCCAAAGCATCTTCATGGCCTGAAATGGAAAACAAATGCATATAAACCAAATGCCTCAACTTCTTATCATTGCTTTTAAGCGTTTGCAAAAGTTATCTTCATTGTCCTCTTCAGTGGTATGTGTATAAAGGCAATTTTACACTTCCTCATCCCCTGCACTCACTCTGCCTCTACACAGTGCTGGGCATCACTCCTTCTGAAGCTGAGAACTGAAACTGATTTGGGACCAGTGTTCTTAGAGCCTGATGTGGGAACAGTGTGTTAAATATTCAGATAAACATACGTGGGCTGGCTTGTCCTCTGTAACTGTCAGACACCAGAGATTTACAACCACCAAGGCTTCAGTCTGGCAGTCACAGCAGCTCTCAGCCCACTCGTAGTACCTGCTGTGCCTGGCTAGACCTAACAGAGCCCACCAGGACTAGTGGGAATGAGTAGCTAACTACAGCTGCCTGTACCTACAAAATGCAACACAGCGCAATGTCAAGGTCACTAAACTCTCATCTGAAAGATGACAGGAGTGAGGCGCTTAGGAGGAACCAGATGGTCTCCCTGGGGCCTTTCCCAGCTCTGACTGGATAAGAGGAAGGAGTCCTATATTTGCCAGGCATCCAGGCATCATATCAGGCACTCCACCCACATCACGTGTTTTGTGCTCATAGCAACCCTGAGGGGAAGTTAGTGTCTTTATTACATAGATGAGGAAGTTGAGGTCAAGAAAAATAATTTTCCCAAGGTGACATTGGGGGAAAGTGGTATATATGGGACTAAAACCCAGCTCCTTGTGACTCCAAGTCCCATTGTTAACTTGTAACAAATCAGTAGGCAGTCAGTAGTGATGGCAGTGAGGAGCATTCTGGGGACAAAGAAGCAGCAAAACTGTCCAGCTGCCAGCATCGTATCTGCCTTTGGAATGAACAGAGTGAGGGAAACCCTGGGCACATGCAAAATAATAATGGATCAATGGAATAGGATTCAGCAGAGCTCAGTGATGGTGGGCAAATGACTTACTCTCCCTGAGCCTTAGTTCTCTTGCCTCTAAAGTGGAGCTCAGTGCCTTTCACTTTTTTACAGCCTTGTGTGACTGACATAAAACCAAAGCATGGGGAAGCACTTTGTAAAGTCAAGGCACTATTCAAAGGTAAGGGATTTTAGTATTCTATCAATATGAGCTTATGTGGATTCTATTATATCAATATTACATTATTTATAATAACTACTATCAAAAATATAATATATACATTAATGTATATTACATTGATAATAGCCCCTTTTAGCCTAGCCATTACCTGAAAATGTTCGTGCTTTTCTGTATTCTGTTTCTGGCCTAAAAGACAAATGGGCATTTCTGTCAGTTTTAACAGTTGAGGAAAACACATTTAGGAAAAATTTTTTTGTCATAGAAACATACACATTACCTGCCTTCTAGCTTCTGTTTGATAACTAAAAGCAAGAAAAAGAAACCACAGTAAATACTTTATAGTACATATAGAAAGCCATTTAAATTTTTTTTTCTAATTTTAACCTACCTTTGTAGGGTTGGTATTTTTTCCATAGGAGAAGAAAACACATGGATATAATCAAAAAGAGTGATATTCCGGTTATGCTTGCTAAAGGGGGCAATGATTTCCCTTTTTGTGCGAGCTTCTCCAGTCCTAAGTGAAAGGACAGACACAGGTTTAATATTTGTATTGAAGATCAATAATAAATTGCCATCTAATTCAACTTGTGCATGCTTTATTTTAAATGAGACACCACTGCAAATATATTTATGAGAGAGAATATGAATGAGATGAAATGAAAGGAATGCACTTATTTTAGAACACACAGTGGACTCTCTGAGGTCGTCCGTGATGGAATGTGGTGGTGGCTGCCCCGGGTCACACTGCTATGTTGTGCTAGGTACAGCAAACAGCTCACGTCACACTTTTCTCCTCCTTCTTCCTGCCCCCCTCCTGCCCCTCCTCCTCCTCTTCCTTCTAATGCCATGCCTGTCAACAGTGTTTGCCGCCATTTAACTTGGATCTGTTCGATCTTACTGTATTCAGCATCCCCAGATGCTGGGTTCCTCCCTCTCTCCTTCCATCCCACTCTTTTAGTGCAATTCAGCTGCTGTGTAATTAAAGGTGTGAAAGGGAGGTATTTATTTTAAATACACTTTACTAGTTTTTGACAATGGAATGTGTGTATGACTGTTAAAATATTTAAAGTCCCACGTTGTGACTAAAATTCTCTTTGTTTTGCAAGTCAGTCCGTATTTACCGGTATTCCTGTCTAAAACACGGCATGATGTCTGAGTGCTTGCTCACAATATATCAGGCTCTGTTCTAAGAATGCACGATACATATTCACCTGCTAAATGTTCACAATAATCTTACTAGGGAGCTGTTATTATTATCCCCTCTTACAGAGGAGGGAGCCGAGGCTTGCTCCCAGTAGTTCAGGCAGTGACAGAGTCTGGGGGGACCCCAGGCTGTTGACACTTTGTGCTGCCTCGCTTGGATGTCATTTTAACACAACTTATTAACCCGGGCAGTGTTAACACTAGTTCCAGACCATAATATGTTTAGTCATAGAGTCACTGTAATGTCTAAAGTGGGAAGCAGTTTAACCTCCAACCAGTGGGAGTAACGGGTGTCTTTCACTTTATCATGGGAATCAGGTATCCGTGTGGAACTGAATCATGGAAGTTGCCCATCTCGCTCCATCTTAACGTGGGAGTGACAGTCAGGGCACCTCACTCTACCCCGAGGTGGTGGTGGGAACAGCCGGAGAACGTGGGTGTGGTGAAGGCATGGCAGCCACTTGGCTCAGCAGTAAATGCCCGGCCTGCACTCTGTCCGTCATCTTTCACCGCGGAGCCTCTGCTGAGGGCTCCAGCAGCCAAGATGCAGAAGGAACCTTCATCTCTCCCTTCTCCCCCTGTGGATGTGTGGGCACCCCCGTGGCTTTCCACTTAAACACTGTCACTCTTCATCTTCCGGAATCTTTTTGTAATACAGTGTAGATCACATATATAAAACTCCATTAAAAGGTCATGGAAACCAATCTGTCTCTCCTAATGTTCCTATATAGTGCTGTTCACATATTCCTGGGAAGTCTTTAAGAGCAAAGCAGGTCCTTCTTCATTATTGAAAGTCTTTACCACCTCAGATGAGAAGTTTGTAAATTTCTGAGCTGAGTTCAAGGAATTGTGTCCTGGCTTTTTTCTCTTAAAATGTTCTTTTTATGTGTAATATATTTGCCTTTAAACAGATTTTATTTTTTAAGTGTATTTTATTGTTTATGCTGTTACAGTTGTCCCAGTTTTTTTCCCTTTTGCCCTCCCCCCATACCTTCCTTCTCTTCAGCAAACCCCCACCCCCTTAGTTCATGTCCATGGGTTGTGCATGTAAGTTCTTTGGCTTCTCCTTTCCCTATACTATTGTTAACATCCCCCTGTCTATTTTTAAACAGAGTTTAAGTTAAACTCTTTTTAACTCTGGGTGGAAGAAATAAATGCAGGGTGGTTTAAAATGAACTAGAAGGGCAACTTGTTGGTTCTACATGCAGTCTGGAGCCTCACAAAACTTACTAGGATTGTTTTTCCTCATTTTCTCCTTGTTAATAATTTGTAGAACAGCTTATATCCTCCCACTGTTAGAAAGCTGGCCTTTAGTTTGGAACTACTTTAGCACTTGAGTGATCTCCTCGAGAAGTCTCAGCCTTTCTCCTGCTTCACAGTGTGTCCTCTCCCAAAGAGCTAGACTACTGTGGGTGAGCCGCTTGACTCTGAGGGTCTGGATTTCCACATTAGTGAAATGGAGGTTAGCGTGATTGAGCTGTAAGTTCTCTGTTGCTCTGCTATTATATGATTTGGGGCAGCCAGAGAGTTTGGCATAAAGTTTATCATGTAAATAGGACACTATATCCATTAGCATGCTAATTACTGCGTCTCAAAATAGTTGCGTGCATATATATGTATATATACACAAAAGTTGTAATTAAAAATATTTTATTTATTTATTTTTAGAGAGAGGGGAAGGGAGGAAGAGAGAAACATCAATGTGTGGTTGCCTCTCACACACCCCCTACTGGGGACCTGGCCTACAACCCAGGCATGTGCCCTGACTGGGACTTGACCCTTTGGTTCATAGGCCCATGCTCAATCCACTGAGCCACACCAGCCAGGCTGACAAAAGTTATAATTTTTACTGGTATAAAGGATGTGTAGCATATAATTTAGAAATAATACAAATGTCAATACTCTTTATTTTTAATTCCCTATATAACTAATTGATTCTCACGGGATGCTTTTGTTGAGCATTATGTATGCATAAAACCAAATGTATTACAATTCATTTTCCCCATTTATTTAGTATAGGTGTATCATATTAATAATAATGAAAATAAGAAAAGTTAAAGCACCATTTCTAGGCACAGATAAAGAAATAGTCTTAGAGAAACTAAAGTATTTGCTATAGTCAGTAAGTCCTAGAACTGAGACTGGAACATGGCGGGGGGGCTGTGTTTTTTTTTCCCGACTGCAAGTTCAGTTTTTCCCTGCTAATCTGTGGTTAAAGAATGGTTATAGAATTGGCAGGTAGCCTCCTACATATTCAGTTTTCCTTTAACCTTTTCTAACACCAGACTTGGTGTGCTTTAACTGTCTTCTTGATGGCAAGACTACCTTCACCAAAATGTAGTAACTCCTGACCCCTCAAGAAAGCATCCAATGTTAATTTACTCTAGTCAAGTTTCTGCAATGCACTTTACCCTGCGAAAAACTGCAGAAAAACGTTTTCGTATAGTCTCAGCTTTTTTGCCTCTTGAGAACATGAAAATATGCTAATAGTTATTATTTCAGAGTACTTCCCATTCTAATGGTACAGTTACACTGTGGCATATGTCAACTCTTTGCCAGGCTCTTCCAAGATTCTGAGGCCTGGTAGTAGGATTAACATATAATGACGTATAATGAATGGGTATCTTTCAGTAGATAAGACACATCTCCACCATTTTAAACTTTTTTCCCACCTTTGATATGTATGTGTTAAAACAACCAAATTTGCACATTCTGTCCTACAGAGAATCTGTCTTATTTCCTTTTCCATTGTTTCCTTATTTCTTTAGACTCCTTTCCATTGTCCTCTTGCCTCTCTTCCCCTTGCCCTCTGTTTGCCCTACACCAGAGAACCACCTTGTGGTGACCAACACCTGTCAGCCCAAATCCTTGGCTGTGGCAAAGGCCTGGCATCCTTGCCCTGAAGACGAGAAATAGGGCCAGTCCTTTCCTCAGAACAAATGAGCTTTCCTACTGGGCCTCCTTCTTTTCTAGCTCATCCTGGCTCTCTGCTCTTAACACTGCTTTATTCTGTCTTCGAAGATACGAGATTTACCAGGTCCAGCATTTGGAATTTGTTCCCTTTCACAAAGCAAAAATTGCCAAACATGTCAATGATCAAGTCAAGGGGCACACTGCTATGGTCTCAGCTGTTGGTAAGTGTGTTTAGGAGAGATGTATTTCCAGAAGCACAACTTGAAAATAAGACAGCAGGGAAATTCAAACCCAACTGCCACAGAGAATGTCCAGGGACCCTGACGGTAGCTTGGAACACTTCCGGGAGCCTCAGTTTTTCTCCTTTCAGAGAGGTTTCTACTTTTCAGGACACAGCATGCCATTCTCCCCATTATTTAAACACGATTGACTCATTTACCAAAGCCTTAGTGCAAATGCTATTTGCTCCCTCCTCCTTAGGCAAACAAATAAAATGAAATAACATATTAAGTGCAAATATGGGCAAGAGGTGTGGTATCCATGGTATCGCCGCCCAGCTGTTTGAGAGACTGCACCTAAAACAGGTTGGCCATATGCTACCAGTCAGCATGCCTGTTTCCAGATCAGAATGGAGTTCTAAGCTCGCTCCCATCCAGTGTATCCATTGATTATGGCAGCCGATTCATGTCCCTACAGAGACGTAGGTGCCGTGTTGGGGGATGTGCTGTTTTCACACTCCACCACGGCCCCGTCTGACAACGCAGTTAGTCTGCGCTGGATGCTGATGGCGGTGCCACCTGAGGTCTCAGGGTCTGGGTGTCGGGGAGGTAGTTCTATCCCAGTCATTTTTCTCCTGTGGCCCGAAGTGCAGCGCAGCTCCTGGACACCTTAACCTGAGAAACCTCTGGGCGGCGGATGGAAGACACGAGTACATTTATTTTCCTGCCTTGGGTCACTTTGCTATTCTCTTCTTTTACTTTGTTTATGCTGTATGGAAATACCGATATTAGGTAGGAAAAAATGGTGTGCAATATAAATCAATATTAAAAATGATAGATTTCTCAGGATCACATACAAATTTAAAACATTTGTAGTATGGCTACAAACATTTATGGCTAAATCTCAAACTATAGCCTTATGGACCTTGGGAACCATAATAATTTGAATATCTTCATTAAATGTGAACACCTGAATGCTCCTCATTCTCGTTATTTGTATATCTGTATACACGCACACATGCAGTTTGGCACAAGGTGATTCAGACCATTACAATTGGTAAGTGGGAACACCTGCATTCAAGTTGGGTAATAAAATTATTGTTTTTTTTAAAAATAAGGATTCAAATTTATTATTTGTATCTCTATTCTTTCCTTAAAACTTATACTCTAGATATTATTTCTAGTTACAGATATTTTATAATTTTTCATTGACATGAATGTATACACATGTCATGGACAACCCAGAGTACCCCTTTGTAGATGGCATAAAATTGGTGAGGGTGATGAGAAGATACATTTATCTTATATACGCGACATATCTTTTAGAAAGATAATAGTCTTAATATTCTTAATCGAAAGCAGTTTATATAGTGGTTAAAAGCAAGGGCTTTGAATTAGGATATTATTTTATTACTTATTAACTATGAGACCTTAACCATTGCCCTGTGTTCTTTAGCATATCTCCACTGGGATACAGAAAGATCAAGTAATATCTCAAATTAGATGTGAATCATAGCCCACAGTGGTGGAAGGCACCATCTTGTATGGGCAGGAAAACATAGAGATAATTGTGACATTCTCCAGCCTTCCTCTCCCCAACTGAAAGTCCCCAAAAGAACTTTTGATTATTTCCTGACCTTGTTATTTTCTTCTATATTGGTGACCTCAGCGTCATCTTTGCCTCCTTTTTACTTTTCCCTCTACATCTTATTGCTGAGACTTTTTGGTTCCCCATATTCTCTGCCTCATTAAAAATAAAGAGATTCATCTATTTCTTATAAGTTGATTCTGGCGACACCAAACACAGGTTGGTTCCAAAAATATCTCAAAGGCTGGTATGTTACCCCTCAAAATTATTTCAAATTCTCCACAGATCTTAATACAGATTGGTCATCAGAGTGGCCAGTATGTGTTCAGTTGACAGTTACATGCGATGTGCATTTTTCTTACCGTAGGTTGGTATACACTTACTGGTAATCTGCATTGCAAAGGTTCGTTCATTTGGAAAACTTAAAAAAAATAAAATACTTAAACACATCAATACTACTCATTTTCTTTGCTATTTGTTGCTGTTTTAAAGTTCTATGGACGTCTGAGGTTTGAATATAGCTCTAAAAACCACAGAGGTCACTAATGTTGACAACCCTGGATCTCTCTGAAAAATAAGCACCTGCTCTTCTTATTTACTGTAATAACAAGTGCCTGGTCTTTGTACAGGTCGAACAGGTTTTTTAGAATTTGCAAAAGGCAGTTATTTGATATTAAGACTGTAGCTGTCTCTGAACCTTAGTAATACAACCTTAATCAAATATTGGGGGCTTCTGATCTTATGAAAATATCTTGGCTGAATATTAATGCTGAAAGGTTAGGCAATGGGAAAGGCAGTATACACCTATATATATTCTAACCATGTTTTCACTTGCAGTAAGCATGAAGAGAAAGTCTAAGATGACATCCAGATTACCGATAAACTATTTTATACACTTAATTATGGCTTGCTTCAAAGTCAAGTTTTGGTTACCCACTGAGGTAAAAAGCTGGTCAAGCCTATAAAAACCTAAGAAAATAGGAAGCAAAAGGTGCACTGTAGCTGCTAACATGAGTGCTGCCCAAATGGGGTCAACGGGCATCTTGTAAGCAGGAATTATTTCTTCAAATGGCATTCTCTAGGCCTACCCCGGTATTTGACCTATGATAGATGCTAAATAATGAATGAATAAGTGCCTGATTTATTATTTTTAAGATGTTATTTATTTATCTTTAGAGGGGAAGGGAAGGAGAGAGGGTGAGAAATCTCAATGTATGGTTGCCTTTCTTGAGTTCCCTGCTGGCAACTGGCCTGCAACCCAGGCATGTGCCCTGACTGGGAATCGAACCTTGATCCTTTGGTTTGTAGGCCCGCGCTCAGTCCACTGAGCTGCACCAGCCAGGGCTAAGTGCCTGATTTATATAACCCTGTGTACATACAAGCTGTGAGAACAATAAGGGAGCTGTATTATCTACTACCCAAAAGAAACATAATTCAGGTAAAAATTCTAGAGCTACATTGTCTAATATGGTAGCCACCAGATACATGTTACTATATAAAGATGCAATAAATTAAAACTTCAGTTCCTTAGTTGTATAACCATATTTTAAGTATTTAAAAGCCAAAGGGGGCCAGTGTCTACCGTATTAGTTAGTATAGATATTGAACACTTACTTCATTGCAGAGAGTTCTGCTGGATAGTATTCTTCTGCAGAGTATGGTATTTTCTCCATATGAAAACCCACAAATCTCACCATGCCAGTATATAAGTTCCAATGTACTCAGACAGTTTTGCAATTATGAATACCCTCAACTTTAAAGAATCCAGGGTAGACCCCATTCACTATATATTTCTTGATCAATGCGTAGGTTGTGATAGTCTTATAATACTTAATAGCTCTCTCTTTAAGAGATTTTTAATAAATTCAAAAGGCAATAGAAGGAAAAAATACAGTAAACAAGTGGTTGTCACACACGTACAGTATAAATATTCAGATTCTCTGACCCTAGGCACCACAGCTATGAAGACAGAGAAAGAGGAGACATCAGTGGAGAAAGTATTAATGGTTGTCCCTTTTGCAAACTTGTTCTTCCAGTCACAGGTTCCCTGAACACTGCTGCCTGTCCAAACCTGCTTCCAGGTGTCCCCACGTGGAATGTGGTTGCTTTATCTGCAAAGGTAGGTCCAGGAAGGACTTGATAGTAGGAGTAGAAGTAGTGGTAGTAAAGGAAGAAATGAAAGGAGAAGAAGGTGGACGAGGTAGAGCTGGAAGAGGAGGTGGTGGCGGAGGAGTGGGAAGGAGAGGAGGGAAAAGAAAAGAAAGAAACAAGAAAGAAGAGGAGAGAAGAGATTGGGTTTGAGAGACAGGAAGGAAAAGGAACGTGTAAACTTGGTGATTGTATGTGGGGCAGGGCACTAGGCAAGGAAAGAGTCTGAGCTGGCTTTTGTATTTCTGGCTCAGGTTGGCAGATAGCAAGACCATTCTTTTAATCATGGAATACAGAAAGAATAGTAATTTGAGGGGAAAGGAAATGGTTTAGTTTTGTGGACTTGTGCGCTGCCTCTGGTACTTCAAGGTGAAGACATCTAGAAGGCAACTGGGTTTTAAAGCTTTATGGGTGGAGACTTGGGATGCACCCATGTTGCATGAAACCATGGGAGTGAATGAAATAATACAAGGGAATAAAATCATACAATAGAAAGAGAAGAACAGGCTCAAAAGGATAGGAATTTGGTGGACTTAACTATTTTAGACAGTGATCCTTAACCTTTTGTGGTTTCATGAACTTTGTGAAAAATCCGATAATTTCTAGAGAATGTCAGATATCACAGACTTCACAGAAGTTTCCAGGATCTGCTTTGAGAAAATCTGCAGATTTTAGGTGTTTACATTACGAAAGAGGAAGGGAAGCCCATGAAGAATAGTGAAAAGGGGAGTCAAATAGCAGGAAAACCAGACTTTTAACTCATGGAAATTTATTCGTCTGACCTAATGCAACACTAGATATAAGCCCGCTTCTATTACATTCCTGTTTGTTTGTAAAATCCAGAAAGCAAGAAAGCATATTTAGGAGTACGTAATGACAGACCTAGGTAGGCCTAGGAGAAATGGAGAATCACCAGGTGGGAAATGGTACCGTGGGAAACTGTAGCCTGGGAATCAGCCTGCCTGAGAAACTGCCTGCCGACCCTCCCCAGGACAAACAGATGCTCGGCCAAAATTGAGGTCTCGGGTAGGCCTACCCGACATAACAGGATGCAGCTTTAACTCGAGCCTGACAAGATGTATCAAGAACAATGGTCAGCAGAAACGGCAGCCAGCAACCAGCTGTAGCCGATCAGACTCTGACACCCCAACCAGTTACCCTTCGTGGGTTTTTGCGCTCAAAATCCCTGCCCTAAGAGCAACCCAGCGAGTCTTATCCTCCCTTGGTCGGCTCCCCAACCTCCATTGGTCGGCTCCACTTTTCCTCTTATTCCCCCACTAATAAACCCTGGCTGCGTCCGTGTGGTTTCCTGAGCAACTCTGACCTAATGCATAATTTATGGAGTTCTCTTTTTCTTCTCAGTCCCTTGGTTAGTAATTAGAGTCCTTCTCCATTCTGTTTTGGGTTTTCTTTCTTTCATAGGGGTGACGGCTTAGTTAACTCAGGAAAGAGAATTTCTTACAGTATATTGACAATCCTACAATGATATTCTCGTCTGCATAGTTCTCAAATCAGGGTGGAGTGCAGCCAGCGTGCATTTGGGTCTCGGGGGATCCCTGCCTTTGACGTCACACTCACCTACAGAAGTGATGATGACTGTGAAACCAGTTTCATCCTGCCTGCCGGTCACGTTGTTGTAAGCATAGCACACGTAGTCCATCGTCTTCTGGGCCACCTTCTCAGATGTGACTTCCAAGCGAGGCCCCTGCTTGATGACGTATGTGGCATTGTCAGTCCTCTGGATCCAGGAGTAGGTGTTGGGAGGGTACGAATCCGCGGAGCAATCAAACAAGATGGCTTCTCCAATGTCAACAGTAAATACTGCTCCTACTTTTAGGCCTTTGTCAGAATTAACTTGAAGCCCATAAGGTCCATCTGCATTAGTTGAAAAAAAATAAAGGGGTAACATAAATAATCATGACATAGTGTATAAGTTTGAAAGGGCTTAGCAGCATTTTATTTTCTATGAAATTCTTCATGTTAAACCTGGGCAAATAGATCTTCATTTAGACTCTCAATAAATGATAAGGACCTAAGAATGTTTTATTCTGATATCCATGGAAATAATACTTGAGATATGACTGAACTTATTTGAAATAATGAAAGCCTTGGTACTTAGCATATACAATTATAGACACTGTTGTCATAACCATGGTGCTAAGCTTTTGAGCAATATATTCATAAATATGCAATGTTCTTAGACAAATTCAATCTTTTTGAAACAGTAATTGCATTTAAAAGTATTTAAAAAATAGATTATGGCCACTATTTCTCTTTGACAATCACTCTTTGAGTATTGTGGTTTTCTCTCAGTGCTAGGCAGAATATATCATGAAAATATAAAATACAGAGTTTCACATGGAACCCATGAAACTTATATAAGGAGTACTTTGCAGGTGCATGTTTTCATGACATTTTAACAGTTAACAAGTTTTTAAAATTCCTCTCCACAAACTAAGCCTAGAATTCCATTTGGAAAAAAATACATCTTTATTATCATTAACAAATATTCATTGATCATCAATAAACCCCTTAATCATGGATATCCTGTGGTGTTCTTCTCACACTACAATATTCCTGTAGCATTTTGTTATTTCTGTAGCATTGGATTGCCTGCAGATGAAGATACATTTTCCACTACTTTCTTCAGAGCGTAAAGAGAGGGATTGAAAGAATATTCCCCAGTTAGATAGGTTTTTCTTATTCAATCTAAATCCTGGCTAGTACTGCAAATACTTCAAGTTTTAGGCATGATAGTACTCCTTTTTCAGCTGACCACACCAGTGTGTATTGGATACTTGCCATCTGAAGTCACTTTACTTATACAAACAACCAAATTTAATATTTAAAGCAGGCGTATGAAGTACATCTTATTTTTTTCATTATAAGATGGAAGAAGAGATATTCAAAGGATTAATTTTGCCTTGGTCACATAGCTATTTTATAGCATAGCTGGGACTTTAGAATAGATGCATTTAAGCACTCATACTGCCTCTCTAAAAATGTTAAGTGATATAACTTTCTATATCACAATAGTGTTTTGTCTAATATTATTAGTTCTACAATAAATCATTGTCTAATTAGATATCAGTTGTGTACTCAGTTAATCAAGTAATCAGAAGTCATTTAAACTTTTTGGGTCTCATTTTTCTCACCTTTACTATAAAAGGTTTGGCTGGATGACTCGCTGTTAAAGTTCTTTTCACCTTTGAAACACCTTGATTCATGCTGTGCTAAAGCTATTTGGGGTACTGGTGAGCCAGTCTCAAAGGTGCAGATTCCCAGAGGAGTTCTCTATAACATCAGCATTTTCTGACCAATCTACCATTGGGGAAACAAACTTCCTGAGACATAACAGAAACAGAATGCAAAAAATGAATTACATGTAGCTAGGGAACATACACTTTACACATACTTGCTTCTTAAAGACTCAGACATTGGAAGGAAAGCTATAGATTAATGTGTACGTATGAGACGATCCCGCCTTCAGAAAGCGAACGTAGAGGTTTGGAGTAACCAAGAACTGTAGATGGAGCGTTGAAGTGCAGAGAAATCAATGCCCCTTCCTGTGACCGCACTGGAGCCCTGTCGCACTGTTCTCTCATTTCAGGCTGTGAGATGGTCTCAGGGGACACCACTGTTTCAGAACCGTGCGCAGTTCTGAGGGAGCCAGTGCAGCGGCATGATCCCGTCAAGCTGTCATCACGGATAGACCATGAGGGAAATAGAGGCCACCAGCTGGTGGGGCTGGTTCTGGTTCACACAGTAAAGTGGGAGGGGTCAGCAGAGGTTTGGAACACCAAGGGACCCAAGCTTGTGCATGAAGTCTGAATGCAGAGAGAGGTCGATAAAGAAGAGAAATGTGGCCATAAAAATACAGCCATTCAGTATAAGCCTCCACCTTCTCACTGGTTTCAGCATTTACACACAGTGACTGTAAAAATAAATCGCCTGATAATTTAACAAACATAAAAATGAGTAATAGTCTGTGCTGACATTACTCAAAGCTTTTTTTCTTCTCATTTGGAATTGCCTTAGGACCTTGCACCATAATAGAATATTCTCAAAAATAGTAATTCTTCCACTTTGCAGAATGGGTTTGATTTGTAGAGAAAGCCCACAGTCATTTAGAGAGAAGGCTGGTGAATAAGATTGATCGTCTAACTTAGTAACATCATTCCGGTTTAAACCAAAACATGCTTCTAAACAGAAGAATCTGATAATTTTACCTCATTTCCCCTACACTCATGTTAACTTTGATTTTGCTATTTCCCCATTTGTCCTGTTTCGTGATTGGCATATCTTTTGTCCTCTGTCTGTCTGAATTACGTGCTAGATCTGGCTTTTCAGAGTCAGCCTCAAATACCCAAACTCCCCCAGGTCCCCGCAAGCACTTCTCACAGTTCTTAGAACCTAACACCTGAAGCATTTTAGTTGCTTGCCTCTGATACGATTTCTTAAAATGTAACCTATTTTATTTAATTATATAAGACAAACATGTTCATTGCAGAAAATCCTAAAATTCAGAGAAACACAAAGATGAAACTCATTTGTAATTTCACACTTTCACCATTCAGACAACGAATATCCATATTTCACTGTATGATCTTCAGCTGATCTTTCTTCTATTCTCCCTCTCTCCCTCTCTGTTCCTCCCTTCCTCCTTCCTTTCTTCTTTCCCCCTTCCATATAGATCTATCATGGTTACGTCTTTCACACTCTACACATTGCTTATAAACTGTGTTCTTCTTAATACATACACTATGATGTGATTTGCATTTTTTTAGCACTCCAGGCTGACCATCCCTCTACCTGGGGTGCAGCCTAGTTCCTTATTCATGGAAACAGGCAATCCAATTGTATGCATTTGGAGTGGTTGGGCCGGTGTGGCCTCTGACGTTGAAGGTGAAAGCAGAGGGATAATTCTGACTTTGAACTGTGGTCCAGTTCCTTGCCTTTGGCAGCGAACTCCCAATAGAAGTGATCCCTTTGCCTCAGGAATGGTTGTCTACTAAACGAGTTGTAAAATCACACATCATCTGCCTCTTTAACAATTTATGGCTGGGCGGGAACAGTACCTAAATTTTCATCATGATGCTGCTTGCCACCCTGCTTGGGAGCAGATGGTAAGTATTTACTGTGAATGACCTTTTTTTTCCTTTAATATTTTTTTAATCACTTAAGAGTACCTCCCTGCGGTGGTGCCATATGCTACACACAAAAGGCCAGGTTACTGGGTTACTATTTATGGCTGGAGCTGGAAGGCATATATACATTTCATGAACTGCAAGTAGGTATTTGTCTGAATTACTGGCTTAACACTGTCTTCCACCGGGACCAATACCAGACTGTGACATCATAGCCTCATAAATATAGGGTCAATCTTGATAGATTTTGTTATACTTTTTTTTCCTGCCAGAATAAAAAATAATTCCTGCCATCTTTTAGGAAGCTGTCACAGAAACAGTGCCTTAAGAGAACAGAATAGGCAATTCATTCTGAAATTCTGATTTATGCTATGGACCTCTTTGGGAGAATATTGGAATATGACATTTACTAGATTATTGAGGAAATTTGCTAAAGGTCAGAAAAAAGCCAACGACAAAGGGCCAAAACACTTTAAGAAGCTGTTGTCTTGTATTGGGAATGTAGCCTCTCCCCAGCATTATTAAGTAACACTGGCATTTGAAAGGGATGTGAAGAAAGACAGTCTGTTCCATTCTAGTCAAGTTGAAGAATGAATTGAGTTCTCAATCTGTGTCCAGGATTGCCGTAGGGATACAAAGATGGATAGGGCGGAGCCCCTCTTTGGGGCTGGGGCACTGACGAGGGAAAGAGACTCAAGGAAAACGCAGTGCAGTGAGCGGCGTGTCCGGGGCACTGCAGGAGTGTGGCGACCCTCCTGACAGCAAAGATGAGGAGAGACAGCGTCGGGGCAGGGAGCCTTTCTGCAGAAGGAAGAGGGTGCAACCTGGAGCACGTCGGCAGGTGAAGAAAGAGAAGTGAGAACAGCAGCAACTCGGGCGCATATTCCCAGTTTGCACGGAATAATGAAGATCGCAAACACGTCGAAGCCACATCAACAGAAAGGATAAATGACAAATCTTCAGATTATATATTTTACTTAATTCCTACAATCCCAAACCAAGAAAACAGAACAAAAACAAAAAATAAAATAGGGCTAAAATAGTAATAGTAAGGAAAATTCATAAATTAATAAGCCTGAGTTGTGGTTTCTATCATATGTCACATACAGGTATATTCTATGCATGTTTCTAAAGGCAGTAGTTGCTTAGAATAAACAAGACAATATATTCGATTTTTGAATGAAATCAAAATATGAGTGAATGAGTGCATGAATGAATAAGTGAATAAATGCATAAATGAGTGAATGAATATCATTAAGTAGTTTTGACCAAGTGAACCCTTTTGCATTTGAATGTAAAAATAATCAAGAAAATTAATTAATACTGTATTCACAGTTAGCCCTTGAAAAGAGTAAAAATCTGAAACCGGGCAGGTGTTCATCTCTACAATACGTAACGAGAACACACATTTGTAAATTTTCTCAATGTTCTTCTTTCTACTGTCAGTCTATACTCATGACAGTTTCTCCGTGAGATTTCCTTAGGTTATACCTAAAAGAATGTGAAGAAGAAAGTACAGACTGTAAAGGAAGATATATTTGAAAATTTGAACATATTGAAATTGGTATATTTTAATTATTTCAAACAACACAGGAAAGGAAAGATGGTATAGCATTTAAGGTATCATATTTAACATTTACAGTTGTGATTATTGGTTTTCTCCCCGTTTTTATACTCTCTACACTATCAGCATATTCTGTGATAATAATGACATTGGGGCATGAACTTGAACATGTTGAAAGAAAAATCTTATTTTTACTTTTCTAGATTAAAATAAACTGTGTAGCAACACAAAAGTGTGAGGACACAACTGATACTTTTATGTGCCTATACTTGCTTATGCAATTACCCCAGGAATATTTTATTTAAATCTGTGGTCAGAGTTTAAAGATAGGCATATAGATGGAGAGATAGATAATATAAGAAAGAACTGATGCAAAGAAAATCTTTTCATACAGAAAAATAAAGTATGTTAAATTAAAAAGTGGTCATGCTTAGGGAAGAAAAAATACTTTTCAAAAGGTATTCTTTCAATTTTTTCTTTGCAGGTATCTTCTAAATTATTCAGGCTTTCTGCCAATTATATTGGCATAGTTTTGGCTCAAAGGAAAAAAAAGAGGGAAAAAGAGCTAATGTTATTGAGTTATTCCTCTATACCACTCACTCATTTTGTACATAAAATTTCACTTAATTCTGTCCATCCCTCTTACTCTGGGGAGAATGTAGATTGGGAGATGAGGAAACTGAGGCGCAGAAAGGGGCAGAGCCGGGTCTTCAACCCAGGCAGTCTGGTTTCACAGCTCAGGCTCCCAACCACTGTGCCATCCATTGAACTCTCCTGTGGGGGGGGCTCCACCCGCAGAGGCCCCCATCTTCCATGGATGAAAATAATGCTACCAAGACATGGTCTGCTTGGGGAGGAAAGATGTTCAATATCTCAAAGGAGAAGGGCCAGGAGTCCCCTTCCTCAATGGTATTTATTAGGTTCATAACACACAGGGATACAGGAAAAGCTCATCAATCAATGTCAGGTGGCAAGGATCAAACAATAGATAACATATCAAAGAAATCTGAGGGCTTAATCTGAGTCAATGTCTGTCAGGTAAGGGGGTTGCAAAAAACTTTAGGAGAGATACTCATTTCCTGCCCGGACCCTTATCATATGGATGAGAGCACTCTTAGCAAAGCAGACTTCACAGGACTTTATGAATTCTTTCTTATGCCCGATCACCCCGGAACCCGCTCTAGCCGGCAGAGGGCTGTACCCCCTCCCCGACAAGATTCAGACTTCAGTGAGTTACAGCCAGGAAGCGCTTCTCTCAGACGGAATGGGGACTCAGGCTATGTCAAAATAGCCCAGGGGTGAGGGTCCTTTGCCCCCTCTTTGCTGCAGCCCCCCGAGTCCTTCCTTGAGGGCCTCCCATGTGATCATTTCTGGCATGGGTTGCCCACCCTCTGAGGGGTCTTACTGGTCTCTGACTAACCAACCAGGCATTGGGGGCCAGAGATGGCAGAAGCAGCGCTCCTGCCAGGGAGATAAGCTTTGTTTCCTCAGTGGCTCACAGTCCGGAGGTCGCTCACTCAGCCTTAGCCACAGGAGGTGGTTACAACTCCTGAAACCAAGCAGGACGGTTCCCAACACTCTCCAAATGACAAGATGTTGGTTAGAGCATGTGGCCAAAACACGGTCGGGTTTTCTACAGGTAACAAGGAAGATCCGACACAATCTCACTTCCTGTTGTCTGTCACTACGTTGGATGATGGCTTTTGGGAATTCATATTCAGTAGTTAATATCTGGTTGGTCTAATACTTCGTTTTGCATTTTGTACCTTTTCTATGTGAATGTTAACAGTTTAGACCAAACAATAAAGAATAATGTAAGGGTGGGTCAACACCGCCCTAGATGTGACTCACTTTGTTCACATTTTCTTGCACCTTAAGTAACTTGAATGCTTAGGTCTGGGCTATTTGTATTTGAATGGAAGTTTTAATTCATATCAAAGTAACTTTATTTAGTCAAGAATATGACTACATAATAAGTAGACTGTACCAAATCTGATGTTTTTGCTCCAAATCAATGCTAGTAGTATATGTGTAACAGTTTATACTTCCATATGAATCTATTTCCCAGCAGACAGAATATTTTTAGAATGTTTTCTGAATATAGGTTTATGTAAAACTACTGTAATACTATTAATAAAACTAAAAGCTCGGCTGTAAAAACAGTACCATTGTTAATATTATTACCACTAATAATGATAACAAATCATGTAATTTGCTTGTAGTGAATGGTCTTTTGGTATTTCTTGGTGAAAAACTATAATTTCCTTCTTTGGCATTTTTAAATAAAATTCCTTCTGTTTCCGACTGAAGATACTGGTTCATCTGTAAGACACTGAATTCTGAGTTTACCAGGCTTAATTCGACCCTTATGGTTCAACCAGCTGACACGTCTATTCCCATGCCACAGGGGTGAGACATTTCCCTCTGCCATGGCTCACTTTTCCTGTTCACACTGCTGCTGTAGCTGTGCTCTAAGCCACATGGCAACTGATAAGACTTCCCAGTGGGATCGGCCATTGGTTGTCAACTAAGGGAGCTTTTGCCCCCTCTCTCCCACTCCAGGGAACATACAGGGATATCCAGAGACGTTTGTAGTTGTCACAGCTGGAGGGAGGTGGTACTGGTATGTAGTGGATAGAAGCCAGGGATGCTGTTAAACATCCTATAAACATCCCATAACAATGAGTTGTTCAGCCCCAAATGTCACTACTGTGGAGGCTGAGAAATGGCAAAGCGAAAGTTAGAATTCGACATTAAACATGTTAGGGGTGGTGCTGTGGAGTAGAGAGGAGTGGGTTGAAAGTACTAAATAAAGAGAGGGGTCTTGTTTGGGTTGGTCATGATGTTACAACATAAAAAAAGAACCAAAGAAAATCGATGCCTGAAATAATTACTGTTTCCTGGGAAATTCAGTACCTTACTGAGGGATAATTAAGTCTTCTCTGCCGTTGATTCTCCTTACACCCTCACTCCAAGAATCGAGCTGAGAAAATGGTCAGGGAGAACAGCCAGCCTAGCAACCTTCTTTTTCCCTTTGGTCTGCCACAGAGCACATTCCTCTCCTAGTCTAAGATGACCAACTTTTCTTTCTTGGGGGTGAATAACTGAGTGCCTTCTCCATGGCTCTGGGTTCTTCAAACTGAAGCTCCTATTTTCCACTAGCAATAAGGTCACACAATGCACTAAGTCACAAAACGTAGCCTGAAAGGTCCCTGGCAAGTATCTCAACTTGAACTTCAAGAAATAGGGTTGTGAAGATGCTCAGCATCACTAGCCATCAGAGAGATGCAAATTCAAACCACAATGAGATACTACTTCACACCATCCAGAATGGCCATCACAGTGAAATCAACCAACAACAAGTGTTGGAGAGGATGTGGAGAAAAGGGGACCCTAGTTCACTATTGGTGGGAATACAGACTGGTGCAGCCACTGTGGAAAACGGTGTGGAATTTCCTCAGAAAACGAAAAATGGAACTGCCTTTTGCCCTGGCAATTCCACTGCTGGGATTATACCCTAAGAACCCTGAAACACCAATCCAAAAGAATCTATGCACCCCAATGTTCACAGAAGCACAATTTATAATAGCCAAGTGCTGGAAGCAGCCTAAGCGCCCATCAGTAAATGAGTGGATCAAAAAACTATGGTACATTTACACAATGGAATTCTATGCAGCAGAAAGAAAGAAGGAGCTCCTACCCTTCACAACAGCATGATGGAACTAGAGAATATTACGCTAAGTGAAGTAAGCCAGGCAGTGAAGGACACATACTGTATGATTTCACCTATAACAGGAACCTAATCAATAAAACAAACAAGTGAGCAAAATATAACCAGAGACATTGAAATAAAGAACAAACTGACAGTAACCAGAGGGGTGGGGGAGGGAATAATAAGGGAGAACAGGGGAAGGGTTGTCAAGAAACATGTATAAAGGATACATGGACAAAGCCAAAGTGGGTAAGATTGAGGGTGGAGGTGGAAATGGGTGGGGTGCAGGGGAGAGGAGCAGGGGAAATGGAGACAGCTATACTTGAACAACAATTAAAAAAATACAAAATAAAATTAAAAAAGGAAATAGCGTTGTGTGAGTAACTGTATTTCGTGATAAAACCGTGCCTAGGAAGTGTGCTTACAAATGCACTACTAAGATAGTCTCTGTGACTACCCTTGGGAGAACTTCCCAGGGGAAAACTTGATTTTTTTCTAACTTACAGTATATGGTGGGCATAATGATGTCACTTTCCATCTGACTGACATGGTTCTTCACCAGGCAGCTGTAATTCCCAATGTCATCTTTGGTCACTGGAGCAATACGAAGGATGTTGTTTTGGGGAGAAAAGGAGTTGGTGGAGCTGATGTGGACAGGTCTCCCATTTTTCAGCCACTGGTAGACTGGCCGGGTGCCTCCTTCCACAAGGCAAGTCAGGGTCACGTTTCCTACATGCTCCACAGCCCCAGAGGAAGGCTGAATCTGCACCACTGGTTTCGTGACAGGATCTGCAATATCGAGAGAGAGAAATGATTTTTACTGCCA